>JAJJWN010000378.1:0-78719 GCA_021655885.1 Fusarium abutilonis
GGGGTGGGGTGAGGGGAGGGGGGGGTGCGGAGAGGGGGGGGGGGAGCGGAGGATATGGTTCTATGGTAGAGAGGTTGGTGATGTTAGATCTATAGGTACCTAATGCAGATAGTATAAGTCTAATCACCTTATGCAATATGTGAGTCGGTGATGAATGAATCAGTTGTATTCATCAGGCCATGTTTCCCCACAGATCCACTATGCCACAGCTACCTACCTACATGGAACCATTAATCAACAAAACAGGTTGAAGTTGTACTTGATACAAAAACTTCATTGATACGGTACTGCCTATTACTTACATATAAGTCCGCCCAAACTATTACTTGCAAAGAAACTCACCCAAGTCTACTACATAGACTTCTGTACCTGCCCTCAGCTTCATCTGTCGACAATTTCCAATCTGACCATCTTCTGTTGTTAAACTATTCAAATCATAAACTGAATCTGCTTCTTCCAAAGCTGCAGCAGCTTCATCAACCGATAATCGTCTTGCCTTGAACTTGAGGGACTGGGATGTGCACGGATCTGAAGTTGTATACTCAACGTGAAGAGTTAGTGACTTGGCAAGAGGAATTCTCTTGACGGTATTCTTTTCGACTTGTTTCCATAGACACGGATCATCAATCGGGCTGATATCCAATGGCTTCGAATTAGTAGCGAACACGCTTGACGTTTGGGTTGGATACGTCTCTACGCTTGTAATCTTTTCCAACTGAGACCCAGTTACTGCCGTAGACTGACTATCGGTTGATTGTTCATCAGTTGAAAAGGAAGCCTTCTTCTGGGATGGAGCTGTTTGACTGCCTAAATGCTCGTCGACGGGTATCTCGGTTCCATTCTCTTGTGATAGAAAATGGCTGTTGTCACATGGTGATAGAGAACCGTTGGCGTCTTGAACTGTCAGAGACTTGATATTCGACGCTGCTTCGACGCTTCTTTCACCGGAAATTTCTGTTGGTGCCGGCTTATGTATCGAATGAGCAGGACTTGTACTCTCTCGCATGTCCGAGTGTATATCTGTTTGCGTTGAATGCTCCAGTATCTGCGAATCACTTGCCCGAGAAAATACAGAAACAGCGGCCAGTGATACTGTACTCTCAAAAGGATCATTCATTCGTTGCAATCCTTGTCTACTCAACATATCGATCCTATTCACTGCAATGCGCTCCAGCTCCTGTGGAAAGCGGCTTCTGGTCTCGTCAAGGCCATTAGATGGTAATCGCCATCCAGGATAGATTCTCCCGTGTGTTCTAGGTATCATGTAGCCCCCGTGGAAGGATACAAAGGCGTTGCATAGGAAACAAGCATCTTTGTTGGAGGCGATTATCCGGGGAGGTTTTGGGTTCGGGTGACGCTCTAAATACCATATAAGCTGAATCTCAGCGTGAATCTTTGGCTCGCTTGTCATGGCTATGGAATGTTTCTGAAATCTTTTTTTGTTGTTTCCAAGCTTGGTATCTAAGTCGCTCAGATTCCAGTTGGCGTTGTGTTGCGTCTTCAAACTTCTTAGATGCTCCCCCAGATTAAAGCACTTTGCTGATTTTTCTGAGCGTGTAAATGCCGTTGAATCCAGAGTGACGGTGATTGAAGACACATTGCCTAGTATGGAGTATCTCTTCGCGAGCTTTACAAGAGTGCAGGCAGAAGAATGATAGTTTGCCAACTTTCTGATGGTATTCAACAACCCAGGACACAAACACGGGTCCATTCTCGATCCAACTTGGTCAACCAGTATTGCTTTAAGAGATGGAATCTTTCCCATGTCGGCAAAAGTCTTGACGATCAACTGCAGATGTTTGTCTGATGCTGAAGTATTGGATGAGTTCAGTACCAAGTTTCTTTGAAAAGCTTCCATCTCGGAAATCAACACTTGGCTCAAGGCGATAAATTCTCTTTTATCGTCGTCCAGAGTAAGTCGGGCCATTTCCTTCTCGACTGTCTTCATGATGACATGGATGTTCTGTTTCTGGCCGCGTTTGGTGAATCGAGCCCTGGCGAGTATTCGACTACGACACATAGAGATGATAGCACTCAAAACTTGAGGATAGAGGCGTTCAGAGCGTACTGATACAAGTGATTAGCAGCAACAAGACGAGATCTACATTCTCACTCACATCGAGATGCTTGTTGAAGCAATCCGAATATCTTGTCAAAGCCTTGCTTCACAGTATTGAGATACGAAGACGAGCCATCACAGTTTTTGGCGTTGGCTGCAACCATAACCACAAGACCAGATTCCCTTTCTTCCACGCCAACGGCCGTGATCTTTTGAGCATCACCATGAATACTTGACAAGAAAGCCAGCGTAGACGTAAGCAACTTTTCATCTTCAAGAGATAGCGTACGGTTCGTTCCCGTCTCGAGTATGACTTCACGGCCTTGGATACAGTTCTTCTGAGGACTGCAACCAATTCGGCCAAGACAGTAAAGAAGAGCAATGTTTTGGCTGCATTTGACTTGGTCGTCTGAGGTAGACATGTCCAGTGATAGATATCCAAAGTAAAAGAACACAACCAAGTTCTTCAATCCATCTACACAATACGTCCACCCCCTCACGGGTTGATTGCCGCAGTGCACTGTGGGAGGCCGACCATGACGACCATGTTGCAGCAGCCTCGTCCTGGTGCAATAGAATAATCACTTACCTAGGTCAAGTATTAACGTAGTTGGTATTGACCCAGGACGTGTCAAAGTTCAAATGGGCCTAATCCATATATTGCTCTCCATTCTCAAACTCATGACGTTTTATATTGTAAAGCTCTATCATCCCAAGCAGCAGTCATTGCTTGGCAGTCGTTGTTCTTTTTCCACCCATCAGCCCTGTAGTAATTCATCTAACAACAATGAGGACCCCTAGACATGAGGCAGCCATGGATTGAACCAATTGGCTACAGCGTGTGCAGATGCGGGTGTCCCGTAACAAAACCGCTTCAACAAAGAGACGCAACGCTTACCCTGCTCAAATGCATCAAGATGTGCCCTCCAGCGTATAAATTTTGGCAACGAATGGCCAAGTCGAAACAACTCCACCTATGACAAGTCCTATACCATGCAATCCGGGTATGATCTGAACCTCTCCACACCTAATCTCAGGGCAACATAATATAACAGCCCTTGTGGTGTGCACAACCAAACGCCAACCCCATGCAGAAACTGAGACAGATAAAGAAGAAAAAGATGCGAATATCGTAACGAAACACAGTTTAGGTATATCTGTTCATAACAGGCTTGGCCTCTTGCTGACAATCAGTGCTGTCCGTTTTGGCCTGATTATGCACCGTTCGTCTTGGCTGAGCCGGATCCTCCCTTGCTACGAGAGTGCAGAGTGCGATACATGTTGCTCAACCGTTTTCCCGTCACACTCTTGCTTGTATCATCCACGGGCCACAAGGCTGCCAAAAAGTCCCTGGAAAGAGCTGTTAGCTAAACTGACCACAAGATGCAGCATCACAAATACTCGACTTACCAAAAGTTGCTCTTGAGACCCTCGTCAGCAGCAGTAGCCGCCAACTTTTCGTCGAGAAAGGTGCCGATAACGACCAGTTCAACACCAAAGATAGATGCACGCTCCTTGCTAGACTTGACGTTGTCTTTGGTTGTGGAGAGAATCCTTTCAAAATTTTCTCGGACTGGCTTCAGCAAGAACCAAATCATTGCATCATTATCTTTGTCTCTTTGGTCCTTGTTATCACCAATTCGGCGAAGCTCGTCCAGCCGTTGAAGAGCCTTGGCTCGGCGCTCATCTTGGGGGTGCGAATCTTGGACTCTATCGCGTTCGCGTTCGCGGTCACGATCCTCGCGATGTCGGTCATGTCGACGCTCATCACGACGCTCATCCCGGCGGTCGTCACGGCGATCATCACGGCGGTCATCTCGGCGGTCATCACGGCGGTCATCCCGGCGGTCATCCCGATGACTGTGGCTAAGGCGATGCTTCTCGTGCCGTCGATCATCGTCTTCGCGGTACCGACGTTTTTCGGATCTATCTCTATCGTCTCCATGCTTGCTAGATCGACGATGTTCTTCGATGCGGCGGTGCTTGGGACTGCGGCTATCCTCATGAGACAGATGCTTCCGTTTGTAGTCAGGCCTGGGAGTGCCACGCTCCTCGGCGTGGCTACGGGATCGATGGAGATCACCGTGCAGGTGCTCCCGGTCACGGTCGCGAGGTTTCTTCCCATTGTGAGGGGCGGGAGATGCCGTAGCACTTCCGCGGTGGCCATTGGTGAGTGATTTCTTGTTGTTGCGGTGGTGATTCTCCACCGCCCGTAGCACACTCCGATCGTTCGAGTGTTTGGCTTGCAAGACAGAGAGCAGATATTCTGAGCGACGAACAAGATGCACTGCGCCAGGGGCTTTCATCTTGTCATTACCCTTGCTGCGCTCCTCCTTCTTCTCAACACGATGTTCCTCGAGAAACAGCTTGTCGGCCATGTCCAAATCAGGGTCATCGCGAATTTGCTGCCAAGCTCCGAAGCCATGTCTGTCAATGCCGACTAAAAGCATTGCATCTTCCTTTGCACCCCAAGCACACGAATAGCTGGCAGCCTTTGTAGCATCAGGGAGACGGAATGCGCGCCAGTCGCTGTGGCTGCGAATGGCCTGTCGAAGAAGTTGAAGCTGCTTGGGTCGCTCTATGGCCGTTTCAGCGTTCACCTTCTTCAAATCGGCGAAATCAATCAGGACAGCCTTTCGGTCCTTCTTGGTGAGCGTCTTGCCCAGTCTTTTTTCTTCCTCTACCATCTGGGCGTAGTTTTCATCAACAGCTTCCTTGGCTGCTTTAATAAACTCATCAAGGACAGACTTGACATAGTCTTGATCTCTCTCTTTAAGTTTGGCTTCCTTCATGATCTCGTCACCGCGATCATCCATTGAACCATAGCGGAAGTAAGCCTTGATAAGAAGACGCTGCTCCTTGTCAGTCAAAGGCCGCTTCGGGTCAGAGAGCAAGGTTCGGCGCTCTTCTTCCTCCTTGTCCCGCTGTTCTTTCTGACGTTTCTTAAAACGATCAGCACGATCAGTCTCTCTGTTGCGGCTCTTGATAGTGGCTCTTCGGGGTGCACTTTCAGCCGCCACCTTGGCAACGTAGGCCTCGTGCTGCTTCTTCTCCTCTTCAGCCTTGATCTCGGCCAGCTTGTCAGCCGGGATGATCTGGTCCCAATCCAGGTTAATGTCATCCACTTTAACATCCGTGATTTGCATGAAGTTGTCCCAGTCGATGCCGCCAGTGCTGAGATTAATCTTGTCATCCACCTTTGTCTTTGTAACTTCGGCGTTTTCGAGGATTGAGTCAATATCAAGTTGCTCAAGACGTTCTTGGTTACCACTTTGTTCAAACATCTTGGACGAACGCATCTTGAGCACCATTTGAATGTCTTCGGATGATGAGGGACCATCCACTCTGAGACCCTTCTTGTTGAGTTCTTCCTTGAAGGCCGCTTTGCCATCGTCGGTAACACCAGCCTGGATGGTCAGGTATTCCAGTAGAAGCTTGTTGCGTGCCCGCTCGAGAACCTCTTCCTCGACTGTTTCCTTGGATACAAGACGATAGATATTAACAGGTCGCTTTTGGCCGATACGATGCGCGCGAGCCATAGCTTGCAAATCAGCCTGTGGGTTCCAATCGGAATCAAAAATGACAACGGTGTCTGCAGTCATCAGGTTGATTCCGAGACCACCGGCTCGAGTAGAGAGAAGGAAGCAGAAATCGTCGCTATCCTCAGCATTGAAGTGGTTGATGGCCATGCGTCGGGGACCGGCTGCAATAGTACCGTCCAATCTCTGAAACTTGTAACCTCGCAAGGAACAGTAGTCTCCAAGGATGTCGAGCATCTTAACCATCTGGCTGAAGATAAGAACTCGATGGCCATCTTTGTTCAGTTTTGAGAGAAGCTGGTCAAGCAGCATCATCTTTCCACTGCTAGCAATTAAGCCTTTGATCTGGTCTTCGCGACGTACGCTGCCGGCCAAGACTTTTTCCTCGGCACCTGGGAACATGTACGGATGGTTACTGATCTTTTTGAGCTCCATCATGATGTTGAGGAGAGAGTTCTTGTGTCCATTGGTAGCGTCACAGAGCGCCGAGTAGTTGCGGGTCAGGATATTCTTGTAGTAGTCCAGCTGAACATCTGAAAGCTCTACGCGAATGATCTTCTCTGTCTTTGGTGGCAGGTCTGACTCGACAGTCTCTTTGGTTCTTCGCAGGATATAGGGGGCAATGGCTTTGTGAAGTTGCTGGAGCTTCTCCTGCGCATCAACGGCGGATAGAGAATCGAGGTCTTCATCAATGTCTACCTTGCCAGGGTTCAAAAAGTCGAGGAGAGCAGACAACTCGGCCAAGTTGTTTTGAATGGGTGTGCCGGTGATGAGAATCTTGCAAGGGACACCAAAGCTCACCAGACGATTGTACAATTGCGATTCACGGTTCTTGAGGCGATGAGCCTCGTCAACGGCGAGTGTTTGCCACTTAATGGACTGCAGGAATTGCCAGTCTTGGAGAATAAACTCATACGAAGTGACCAGGATATTGAACTTTGGCTTTTTTGGGTTGCCGTCAACAAGCAGCTCGTGCTCGCGAATGATATTGCGGGCATCCTCGGGTCCCAGATAAACAACATAGTTGAGGTCTGGGGACCAGTGGTTGAAAGTATCACACCAAGCAGGAATGACACTTAGAGGAGCGACGACGAGTGATGGGCCTTCCTGACGCCGCGCGTTGCGAAGCCAACTGAGGAACGAGACGGTCTGGACTGTTTTCCCTAAACCCATTTCATCGGCGAGAATCACATTGTTACCTTTGGTCCAGTTGAGGCAAAGAAAGTTGAGTCCTCTCAGCTGGAAGTTTCGAAGTTCGCCGCCTTTGATGAAGTCGGGCTGTTCTTCCAACTTGACCATCCGTGATCGCGTGTCGAGGTTCGTCTCTTTTCGGTCTGACTGCCACGAACGGGATGCTCGATCGAGGTATTGATCAATCTGATCTTGGAAGCTGTCGCTGATGTCTGACGCAAGTTCCCAGGTGCATTCTTCGTAGGTAAGGCCTTTCCACTTGACAAGGTATTCGGGACCATCTTCACCGTCTCTTACGGCCACGACTCGCTCAACCTTTGTGTAGTCCTCGAAAGCCTCCTCATCCCGCTCGCGGTCGAGGAAGAACTGCTCCTTGGTTTCGGGTGGAATGTCTTCTGCGAAACGGATATCCAGCTCATAGTCGATAACCTTCTTGACATAATTCTCGACTCTTCTGTGACCACGGAAACCTCGAATGTCATCGAAATTTTCCCATGTATCATGCAAATGCGATTTGCCTTGCCACTTGATGAAGTATTCGAAATCGTTCTTATTGGCGTCATAAGACAGTTCCAGGCCGTCTTTAAGCCGATGTCGAACTACTTTTTCTATATATGGCGAGTCATCAACATAATCGGCAATGTGAGAAGCAGGGAGGATATCGTCGTCGTCGTCGTCATCGACATCGCTTTCTTCATAGGCACCCTGTTGTACCTGCGCAGCGCGGCGGCTCGACCAACGCTTTTCAGCAAAAACCAGTGCTGGCTGAGCCTCGCGTTGTTGTCGAGCCTTTTTCTGAAGACTCTTCGCGCGAGCGCCACCGTATGTGTCCGAATCGGAGTCGGAATCGGCTGTTGAGGCTCGTAATGTTGGGGTTCCAATCTTTGAAGCTGGGAATAGCATGTTAGATAGTGACAGAGAGGTATAGCCTCCGTCGAGGCAGAGACGAGTAGAAGCTTACTAGGGCGAGAGTTTTCTACACGTCGTCGTTTTGTTGTACGACGACTGACGGGGGGCTCCGAGTCCGAATCATCAGATTCAACCTGCAGTGATTGAATTAGTGGTAGTTCCTAACAAAGTCATGCGATGGTAACTTGCAATTTTGCGTTGTTCGCGAGGTCGCGTCTGGATGACTTAGGTTAGCTACCGGGAACACGCATCGGTGAAAATTTTTCACAACGTACACTCCGTCTCAACCCATATAGTTCTGGATTGGCTTTGATATACTCGTCCTCCTCAACGGGAGCCTTGCGCTTGGAAGCTCGATTCGAGTCGGTAGAGCTGGCGCGGTCTACCACCGCGTCTTCGTTCTGTGAGGGGATGCTCTCCTCCATGTCGAAGTCTGCGTCATCAGACGCGTTATCATCACTTGACTGTTCACTCCCCGACATGTGTGTATCATCTTGGATCATGTGCGAGTCGTGGTTCGCATCGTCTGACGATGTTGATGATGGTTGGTCAAGGGTGTGATCCGGGGCATCGTGAGAGTCGCTATCGGTTGCGTGGTCTCCTATATCAAATGACATGCTGATTTCATCGTCCGGCGACAAATGTCCATTAGAAGGACCCCCTAGAGTAGGGGTGGACATCATGATGGTGATGAAACAGGCTACCTACTGGAAGACGCGACAATATTAGTTGAAGTTCTGGTCTGACAGGTACGGTTGAGGGATTAATGGAACGACGCGATTCTGGCGACCCGTAAACAACTACAGCTATGTCGAAACATGACAGGAACGGCCAAGATGGTTCACTTGTCGCATCCCGTGTAAGTTGTCGATGGCAAGGCTGATGGAAAACTCGATGCCGCAATTGGGAGGGCTGGGTGCCTTGGATGGAGTATATCGAGTCGCAGAGGCATCGAAATGAGCGTAGAGTATCGAATCCATCAACTGTAGTCATCATACAGCATGTATAGGAGCCTTATGAAAGCAATATCGCGATGGATATGGCCGAAGCCGAGGCGGGATCGACGACAGGCGACGGGCCAGCAGACCAGAAGCACTGTAGAAACTGGAATGGGCAGGAAGGGCAGGGGAAACTCACAAGTCATTAAAGTACAACATACAGACGGCAGCTAACATGTAGATAATATCGGCAGGCTGTCAGTATGTATTTGGGGGTATCGGGGCCCGGTGACGTGGGTAGGGGACGGGAGAATCAATCTGGTGGAGAGGTCAGGAACCTGAAGATTTGGTTTGCACGGGGGTAGAGAGGTCCCAAACACGGCCACGGCCGCTAGATAGTTTGTGGAGCTGTTAGGTTTGATTGGTGCACGTGACCTTGATTGATGCGCTGCCGACTTTTTGACACCGGTGTGGCAGTGAATTTATGTACTCTAGGTAAGGTACGTAGGTAGATGTGTATTTCTTTAGTGAACCATCAAGGTAAAATGCTGTAATATGTATTCTTATTATGCCTTCTCAGCCTTAATGGTCCGATTGAGGTCTGATTATCGACGTTTTTAAGTTGAAAATAAGTACCTAGGTATGTCTTTCAGCCTTCTCCTACAACCAACCTACCTATCTTATCCATGTGCTTTTTCGGAATAGCCAATCAAGGCGATTTTAGCGTGCTCATTTACCCTATGGGATGCCTTTGTTAGACATATTTCTTATTGAAGTAGTAACATAATACATTGTTCTCTCTTTTTAATTGAGTGCCTGTATTTTTCTATAGGCAATTAATTGCATAATAAGATTCCTGTTGCCTACCTTATTGTCACGGCTGCTGACCAATTCGGATAATAAGTAATCGTCGTTATTCAGTGTTTGCTAGTGGCCTAGGTAAGGTTCTGAAGGAAGCTCAACGCCTTGAAACTAAGTGTTAGAAACACCCGTTGACGTGCAAGAGCCTCTCGTCAATGATAAATTATCCAATGCATCGGCCTAATCAGGATCAAGTTGACTCTGAATTTAGTTACTGAACTGTATGCATGTCACGTGCAGCATGCTACACAGTACATCCTGCAGCAACTCGAGTTTCACCTAAGTTAGTACGTTAGATTCGGACCTCGAAATCACCCTCAATCACCAGACTCACACGAACTATAGGAATCAGGCATATGTCTATATAGAAATTCCCAAGGGTTCCCCAAGGGTTACCAGGACATATAGCCATGTATATAGTATCTACTCAAGACAGTTTAAGCAAGTAAACAGTTGGGTAGGTACTAAGTAATAAATAAATATCTGATGGATGCAGCGACGACGTCATATAAGCTTTTCCTTTAAATAACCATGCGTCTTTAACTAACTACCTACCTAAAAAGCAAGGTCATATTCGCATTTGCAGCATTTTGCTCACGCATCTGGCATCTGGCTGGGTTAGTCGGTCCACAGCCCCATTCTAAGCAAATGACAGGACAAGAAAATTGGATTACCACACAATCTAAGTTCTTTTTACTTTACCTTACCTTGCCTTTGACTTCTCTCTCTTCTCTTCTCCTGTAGATTCCGTTTCGGCTTCGCTTCTCATAAGACGAGTCTCGACGAGCGCCTGCGTGTCACTGTTCTCTTGCGCGCGCCGAGAATACTCGTGTTTTTCTCTTCCAAGGCCACGACGCTTGCAAAAAAAAAAAAAGTGAAATTTACCCCACCACACAACCAACCAAAGACCTTGAAACCAACGATCGTCGTATATCGCAACAATGTCGGACAAGCTTACGCGGTATGTAGATAATACTCGAGAATAGACAGAATACAATAAGAAGAAGAGAGGAACTAACAAAAACTCCAACAGTATCGCCATCGTTAACAGCGACAAGGTTCGTTCATAATCACCGTCACCATCACCATCACCATCACCATTTCTGCCCCGCCAAACAATTTCTAACCCCTCCTTTTTTTAGTGTCGCCCGCGAAAATGTCGTCAAGAGTGCAAAAAGTCGTGCCCCGTCGTCCGTAGCGGAAAGCTCTGTATCGAAGTTCAACCCGACTCTCGCCTGGCCTTCATTTCCGAGTCTCTCTGTATCGGTTGCGGTATCTGCCCCAAAAAGTGCCCCTTCGACGCCATCACCATCATCAACTTGCCCACCAACCTCGAGAGCCAGGTCACTCACCGATATGGCCCCAACAGCTTCAAGCTTCATCGTCTACCCATGCCTCGACCGGGCCAGGTTTTGGGTCTTGTTGGTACCAACGGTATTGGAAAGAGTACCGCTCTCAAGATTCTGAGTGGAAAGCTCAAGCCTAACCTGGGCCGATTCGACAACCCGCCTGATTGGGAGGACGTTATCAAGCACTTCCGTGGTTCCGAGCTTCAGAGTATGTAGCTACACGAGCGAAGAACATTAAGACAAATGTGTACTGACTTGTCGAATAGACTACTTCACCAAGCTTCTCGAAGATGATCTCAAGGCAGTTGTCAAGCCCCAGTATGTGGACCAGATCCCTAAGGCTGTCAGGGGCCCCAACAAGAGCGTCCGATACCTCATCGAGAGCCGTGCCTCGCTCGGAAACATGCAGCAGGTCGCCGATACGCTCGAGTTGAACCATATCATGGACCGAGATATCAACCTGCTCTCTGGTGGCGAGCTCCAGCGTTTCGCCATTGGAACGGTTGCCGTCCAGAAGGCCGATGTCTACATGTTCGACGAGCCTTCCTCCTACCTCGATGTCAAGCAGCGACTGAGCGCTGCTATGATCATTCGCTCCCTCCTCCGTGACAATGACTACATCATTGTCGTCGAGCACGATCTGTCTGTTCTGGACTACCTCTCCGACTACATCTGCGTTCTCTACGGTCAGCCCGCCGTTTATGGTGTCGTCACTCTACCGTACTCCGTCCGTGAGGGTATCAACATCTTCCTCGATGGTCACATCCCCACCGAGAATTTGCGATTCCGTGACGAGTCCTTGACCTTCCGTATCGCCGAGACCACCGACGATTTCGCTATCGACAAGTCTCGCGCCTTCCAATACCCCAAGATGGAAAAGACACTCGGCGGCTTCAAGCTCAACATTGATGCTGGTGATTTTACCGACTCTGAAATTATCGTCATGATGGGTGAGAACGGTACCGGAAAGACCACCTTCTGTCGACTCTTGGCTGGTGTCCTGAAGCCCGATAGCAAGAAGAGCGTGCCCGAGATGCGAATCAGCATGAAGCCCCAGACCATCACACCAAAATTCGACGGCACCGTTCGCCAGCTATTCTTCAAGAAGATCAAACAGGCTTTCTTGTCTCCTCAGTTCCAGACCGATGTTGTCAAGCCTTTGAAGCTCGACGACTTTATTGACCAGGAAGTCAAGAACCTTTCCGGTGGTGAATTGCAGCGCGTTGCCATTGTCCTCGCTCTTGGTATCCCTGCTGATATCTACTTGATCGACGAGCCCTCTGCCTACCTCGACTCCGAGCAGCGTATCATTGCCTCTCGAGTCATCAAGCGATTCATCATGCACTCCAAGAAGACTGCTTTCATCGTCGAGCACGATTTCATCATGGCCACCTACCTCGCCGACCGTGTCATTGTCTTTGACGGACAGCCCGGTATCGACGCTCACGCCAACAAGCCTGAGTCCCTCCTCACCGGCTGCAACAGCTTCTTGAAGAACCTCGATGTTACCTTCCGTCGTGACCCTACAAACTACCGCCCCCGTATCAACAAGAACGGATCTCAGCTCGACCAAGAGCAGAAGATGAGCGGCAACTTCGTAAGTTTACTTCTGTCTGTAGTATCACAACGTAACATTTGCTAACAAACTTGTACAGTTCTTCTTGGAGGAGAATGCTGATAAGAGCTAAAGGCGTTTACAAGGAGACTTACCCTCCCCTTGATGGTGCATCTCCCGCCGTTTGGGGCGTTCAAAATGGAAATGGGCAAAAGAAGCGTGTGGAACGGGTCATGGGAATAGATGACGACTGCAGCGTCGGCGAGGATGACGATCCAGATGGATAACGACGGTGACGGCAGCGTATCCCCTGTTGTCTGGTCCTATGAAGCGGCCGGTTTTGAAGGTAGTGCTTTTTTCCCGTGTTTTGTTTTTCTTTGCTCTGATCTGATCTGGAAGGTTTCGAATCATCGACACCTCAATGAGTATCTTGCAAGAAGGAAACCGGACTGCTTCGTAGATTGAGGGACAATGGATCTAGTAGGATCACTGCCGTCTTAAAACGTTTCCTACCTCGCGGGAAACAAAGTCCATGATGAGAATGATGGCTGTCAGTTAGTTTACTATATTTCAATCACACAGACATTGGATCGTCCAACAAGAAACAGTTCAATTATCTTGAGAGCTAGTTGTTGCTACCTAACTACCCTTGCATCCACCTAGAGAAACTCCATGACTACCATCTCACCTGCACACTCACAAGTAAGAGAACCAAGGGTTAAAAAAAGAACGAAAAAAAGAAAGAAAAAAAAAGACACATACTGGCCAGATAATTATTCTTACGGGGAGCAACATGGTCGCCATCTATTTCCACCGCTGCGGCACGGGGCGGTCATGGCGACCAGGAGCCGCAAGCCTGTACTCGAGAGTCATCTCGCCGGACAGACTTTGTCAGGGGATTGACAATGTCAGTACGTACTGAGAAAGAGTGCAGCTATTTGCTTCAACCATAGCTAGATGATGCTGTCTTGCTTTCAATCCTCTTCGATCTCGCCCTCCTCGCTTCCAGAATGCACATCTTTGGTCGGAGGGGGAGGAGGTGTCTTTTTACGAGGGCGTTCTTCCACACGCGGCGGCGGAGTGCGCTCGCGGGATCGCTCTCTTCTCACCCTCTGTGGAAGCCGGTTAGTCATGCCTCGTTCGTTCGTTCGTTCGTTTGTAGCCTTGCAGTGTTTTGCGTACCTTTGCATCTCGCGAATCTCGGCGAGTATAATCGTCTTCATCATCGGGACGTCGACGTCGAGAGCCTGATGGTCGCTCATCTCCATAATTGAGCTCATCATGAGATCCTCGGTCGATGCGACGGCGATACAATCTCTCGCGCTCGTCTTCCCGGTCTCTTCGTTCACGGTCATAGTAACTGTCGTCATCGCGGCGGGGGCGAGAAGGACGATCATAGTCTCGGTCTCGCTCGCGTTCACGGTCGCGTTCTCTCTCCCGCTCACGACGAGGTGGAGGCGACAGACGGCCCCGGTCTGAACCTAGGAGGCCTTCTGCCATGGTGGATTTCCGGTGATTACGCTCTCGTTCGGCAATAGCCTTGCGTCTGTCCGCTTCGTAGGCATCCGGCTCGGGACTGCGACTGCGTCGAGAACCACGTCCACCGCTACGATGAGATCGCTCACCTCTAGATCGTTCCCTCTCGCGACGATGCAAGTCTCGTTCGCTAGACATGCGGTCGCGCCGCCTGTAGCTTCGGTCTGCTTCCTCTTCCTTCTCTCGCAGTCGGCGGAGGTGCTTGTCAAAAGCGTTTCGTCGAGCGTCCTCGGACGCGATGGCCTGGAACTCGTCTGATTTCAGAAGTCGAGGTCGTACCTTGTCATATGTATCACTCGGAGTGAGTGGAGGCTCCATGCGTTTCATGTACGCACGCAAATCGTCGACAGCTCTACGTTGCTGACGTTCAGACTGCCGATCATCGTCTCGCTTAGAGGAGCGCTTTTCGCGGAGCTGGCGATCCTGTTAATACTAACTCGACAAGCTTCAAAACACAGCAAGGTCAACTTACTCGGTCAAAGACGAGTTTGAGAATATCCGGTTCAATGTTAGCAGTCCGTCGATCATCCTTCATGATGGAGAGGAACTCTTCAAAATCGCTTGTAGGCGTGAGATCAAACCGCTTGTCCTGGAAATTGTTAGCAGAGGCTTGTGTGTACTCCATGATATAGCGATAGCATACTTCAAGAACATCCAAAATATCGTTCCTGGGCCCGCGCAGGCCACGCTCTTCCTCCTCGATAACGTCCCAGAAGAGCTCTTGAGGGGTGGAGCCACTTTGGCCGACAACGTCGGTGTAGCGGTTGTCATTTTCAATCAGGGGAACAATCTGGGTCCATTTCGTTCCAGCGTTAATCTTGCCATCTCGGCAGAGCTCACCAAGGAAAGCCTTGAAAGCATCTCGGGCTTTGCGTTCTTTGCGAAACTTTTTGTTCTTCTCTTCCTGCTTTGTGTCGTTGAACCTGCGCTCCAAAGCCTTCATGTGGTTTTGGAAAGCAGTCAGGATATCAAACTTTGTGAGAGCCTGGTATTTTTCGTCATTCTGAAAGGGCGGGGTAGATGAAATGATACCTTGAGCATCAGCCCATCGAGTGTAGGGTTCCAAGTTGAGCTTAGGAAGCAAATCAATGAGTCCGTCCATGGCGTTCTTCCGGAGAGATGTCTGCTGCTCGGTGTGCGCCTTCTTGAGGCCAATGATGTACTCTTCGAAGAGCTGGCGACGCTCACTCTCGTTGTTAGTAGAGCGGAATATTGTTTCACCTTCGATAATGGGGCGCGCCGTCTTCCAGCGGGTGTAATGAGTGATCTCGGGGTGCCTCTTGAGCATGGTCTCGAAGTCAGCACGGAGTTTAGCCAATCTTTCCTTGGCACGCTCCTTATCCTGAATAACCACATCCTGACAATACTTGTCAAAAGCGGCCCTGCGGTCCTTGGGGTCCTTGATTGCGCGGAACTGAGGGTCTCGTGCCGTGGCTCGGATTGTCTGCTCCCAAGTCCAGTCAGGCTGGACTCCACTGCGTCGGAGGAGCTTGGCAAAGGCAGCCTCGGCCTCTTCGGGGGTGGCGTATTCAGGGTCGTTCGTCGCGGGTACAAAAGCCTGGACTTTGGGGTCGCTACCATATGTGATTTGACGGGATTCAGGATAGGTGTCGCGCTGGTCGCGATGCTGGTCGTAAGACGCTTGGGAGTAACCACCAGCGCCAGTAGGAGGTGTATAGGGGGTCGCAGAAGCTGGAGTCGCAGGCTTGCTTGTTGCGCCAAGGGCAGTCTTGTAGACATCGGGCATTTCCCACGAGCTCTGCTTCGTTTCAGTGTTATACCAATACTTTCGGCCTCCTTCTGCAGTATATTCCTTCCATGGCTGGTTCGCAAGGGCACGCTTGTGTCATGTTAGCATGTGCGTTATAGGTTAAGTAAAAAATGATTCAAGCCAAACTAACCTCGGCCGAGCTCATCAAATCCTCCGGTTTGGTCCATTGCGTCGCTTTGGTAGTCGGATTATAGTAATAGGCTCGTCCGTCGGGAGTGTGGTGCTCCTGCCAAGCTGAAGCAGGCTGACCATAGGGAGAGCCGAGGCCGTTCATCGTGAATGGGGATTGTCGCGATGCTTGGATGAATATGCGCGACGCGATTCGATATCAAGGGTGATTGCGTTGAAGGGTTGAGGGAGCTAAAACTGAACTGAGGTTGTTTGTCGATTTGGCACCACCAACTTTTTGCGCACGGGCCATATATAGTCGCGACAGCCAGTTTTGGCGATTGGATCGATTACCTAAGGCACCTGAGGCATCCATCCCATTGATCTGTACGGGCACAGTAGGGACCACGTCCGTCTCTAGGGGGCATGGGTTGCATTCCGACTTACACGGTTAATCTAACAACAAACCAAATGAAAAAGGACAAAACAACGACTTGAGAACCTCTCAATTGTTGTTGGAATAAAAGCGCTGTTCTAAAGCCCATACTAATATGTCGGACTCTGGGACGACCCCAGACCAAGAGTCTATCCCACCTGAGTCTATTGGGCCTGGACCCGAATCTCTCACTCAGCTCAAGAGGAGTCTTTTCATTACTGATCCCACGACTGAGTTTGCAGAGCAATCTCACTTATCTTACTTGATACCTGAAGATACGAACTTGGACATTGAAGCAGCTTTCAAGGACCTTGAGCCGGGAAAGTCAATACTCGACTCGATCAAGCGTCGAGACGCAGTATTCTTTGGTGGGCAGCCTCACCAAATCCTTTCAACGACTTATCACTAACCCAACCAGACGAGACTGTCACTGTTCTCTTGCTACTCAGAACTCCCTGGAAAGATGAAGCATCCCTTCGTACTCATCTCAATCGACTTGTGATATCAGTCGAGGCTCAGATTGTCAGCAGCAAGTCTCGTGGCAGGGAAACGTCTACCCCAGAGACTATCTTCTCAGGCACAATCCCGGATGCTGATGATCCCTTTATAATTGTCGATACGGAAGAAGAAGAACCAGAAGAGAAAGAAGAAGGCGAGGAAAGCGGCGATGAGATTCAGAATCAGAAGGTCTATGCTGCCTGGAAACTTCCCGTTCTTTTGGGCAGGCCTCGTACACGCATTTCCACGCCAGCTGTCATCTTCACCGCATCTGCAAGTCTTAAGCCGGAGGTTTCAGCTGATCTCGTAGGGAAGGGAAGCGGTTATCTTCAAAGCGGAGTACCCTCAGGGTTCAACCTTCTCGAATCCTTTGGAAGCGATGCTGCTCTGGGCGGAATCAAGCCTCGATTATCTGCACTGCGAGTGTCGAGAGTCGCGCCCGTCACACGCTCGCAGGATGTGACAAAGCATATACGAGCCCTGCCTCAAGTCGAGCACAAAATCTTTCCTGTTATTCATACCAGAATCCGCTTCTCACGGCCAACTACAGCACCAATCAGTTCAGCAGTGATTGCTCTGCTCGAGGTTGACTTTACCTCTCATTTCGAATGCGAGATCTCACTAGATGAAATCGACCTTTCAATCCTCGATGCTACCGTCGAAAACCTAAACAACGATGCGGGCATGCAACTACCCCTAAGTTGCGTGTCTCACGACCACATCACATTCCTCTATCGCATTGCTCCTCGACAGCATGATGTCACGGTCAAGAACCCCATGCGAGATCTCAACATTAAGATTTCTGCCACTGCCCAGGTTGTGCCTGGCCGCTGCACGCCTACTATGGCAATGTCGTGGATAACCCAGCTTGACTTTACACTTCCAGTTAATCCCGGCTATGGCTCAGCAACAGCTGGAACCGGCATCGTCCGCGCTCATCGCCCATCCCAGCTCTCCATCACCGGTCAAGCCGTCCACCCTCTCATATCGCCGTCGATCATCCGTCCAGATGCCCTCCCCACACTTGAGGCTGCCACGTCTAACATAGAGGCCGCTGTGCCAGAACTGGGCATCACCATGACTTTCACTGGCCCACCTGAGCCCGTCCATCCCGGCAAAGTTTTTTCTTGGACTGTTTACATTGTCAACCGCGTTACAGACAAGAACCCGGCGCCTCCGCGGAAGCTTGCTCTGGTAGCAATACCCAAGCGTCGGCGAGGTGAAGTCCGTATGACACGGCCTCCTTCAGTGGGGGGTCGACGACAAGGTGAAAAGGATATTGCCGATGCAGTGACGGATGAGAACGTGCTTCACGCACTACAAAAGAATTCATCTGTCGAGTCTACTGATGTTGTGTGCTTAAGTGCTGATACTCGCGTTGGGCCTCTTGCACCAGGAGCCTGCCATGTTGTCGAGTTGCAGTTTTTGGCTCTGCAAGAGGGTGTTGTAGGTTTAGAAGCAATGCGTGTAGTGGATTTGGGATCACAGGAGCATGTTGACATCAGGGATTTGCCTACTATGCTTGTGGAACCAGCGGCAGCATAAAATCTTGTCAGATGAGCCAGAGGCGTTCATGTTCAGCTGTCATATTACTTCATATGATGTGTTGTATTTTAATGTCATTATCAGTACAATAATCTTGCCATATTCTCAACGCCGTCTAATAATGCTGTAACTCCTGCTGCATATAGTATATGTTCCTCATGAAAACACCGCTGTAAATACTCCGACAAGCAACTCATAACAGGTCGTCTAGGTCGTCGTCCCATCCCAATCGCTGATATATCGACAACGGCTTGGTAGGCTCAGTCTCGACATTCTGGTTCTCTAAGTCGTTCATGTTCTTTGTTTTCACAGTCTTTACAGGTGTCGCCAAGATCCCGTCCTGCCGAGATGAGGCAAAACTGACTTTCCGCTTCCGATCTGCGGTACCGCCTGGGGCGAACAAGTCTGCTGCAGACACTGTTCTTCGCTCCAGGGACGGCGAGGAAGGCGGAAATGGTAAAAAGTCTCCATCATTTGCAGGTCGACGGATGAAACTCGACCCGGCTTTAGTCGGCGTGCTGCCGATCCTCTCAAAATCTGGAGTAGGGCTCCGGCGGAGAGCATCCCGCTGTCCTCCACGATAACCCGTTGAGGGAACCATAGAAGGAAGACTTGAAGGTGGAATAATATCCTCAGTATTCATCAGGGGTGTAGTAGCTGTTAATGCTTCGGGCTTTGGGGCGAATACGTCCTTGAAACGGGCGTTTGCCGGAGTTGCCTTCACGACCGATGAGCCCAGAGAGCTTCTGCCCGGTTTTCTCACTTCTGAAGTAAATTATTAGCCAAAATATGTCAGATCTCTTAAAAAGTAGCCACATACTCTTTGCTGAAAGGCTCACGCTGGCACGGCGCTCTGCTGCTTCAGCTAGTGCCTTGCCGACAACCTTCCGATTCGGTTTCCTCAATGAAGAAATGGCCTCCTTCAATTCTGCGTCAACCTGATCTTGCTTATTAGACTTGACCTCTCGGAGGTTCGAAACACTGCCACTCCGGGACAATGGCCCGTTCTTCCTGTTTAACAGGTCAGGCTCAGCATTTAACACCGGCTTCGTTGCGGCGGATTTGCTAGCTTCTCGCTTGATCCCTGGTAGAGAGGTGGATGTCGCGGACCGCATAAGAGCAATCATGTTGCTGGGGCCTCTTGACACGCTTCGTCGAGACTGTTGCTCGGTGGAAAGCGCTCTTTGTAACGTCCTTGTGGGCTGGCCTGATGCAGAGCGTTTAGTCACTGCACCCGGCTTTGGCTCACGCTTGCTTGACGAACGCCTCAAAGCTTTTGGCCTCGAAGGTTTTACGATGATAGGTCCTCCCAGCTTGCGGTTGATTGAGTCACAAAGCTCAGGCAGTCGATGAGAGAAGCTATGTAAGTTAGCCTTCGTTGAGTTCAGATTTGTGAGTGAGTGGTTTTGGTGCTTACAATGGTACAATAATGTCCACACAAAAGTCTTTGAGGGGCTCTGATGACGCTTTTTGTTGCGACTGGCCATCCGGTGCTTGCGCGATTTGGGAATCCTCCAACAACAACTGCTCGTCAGAAGCGGTGGATTGCCAGATAGTCAGACGATCAGCATGTACGTCGACAAGAACGGGAAGATTGTGCTTGTTCCGCTTTTTGGCAGAAGGAGGCGCCATATCGCCTTGGGACTCAGCAGCACCAGGCAATGGGGGGAGCTGGCTATCTTCCGCGTCGTCTGCGGGCTTGAGAGGAGCCAATGCAAGGATTTCCAGAATGATGATCATCTGCAGTTGGGTTTCTCTCGTCCGGAGCATAGAAGTAAGCGATCTAATCTGCTGCGCGGGTACATCTGTCTCGTCCTCTTTCAGCTCTGGTTTGTTTGTGGACCACCACTTCCTGATGTTAGTCTCTTCCTGCGGGTAGAGTCCGTCTTTGCCGATTTTCATCTTCTTGGTCCGGCGTTTTCTTTTTCGGCCTTCGTCGGAGCTGTCCATCACTGTTTTCATCTGGGCGATGAGGATGGGAATAGTCTCGCGATACTTTTTGTCAATTTGTACAGTGGTAAGAACAAGGCTCTTCAGAAACTCAACAAGGTCGCCTATATTCAAGTTCGATTTAAGGTCCAGATGAAAAGCAGAACGAGCACGAGAGAGTGGCCCTTTCGCAAAAAATGCCAATGAGCCCTAGATAAATTAGCCTTTGTGTGACAAAGAAGAGGTCATCAAGCCATACCATAGACTTGTATAATGCGTCAAAGTACTGTGTTCTAAGAGTATCGAAAATTCCTTCCGTAGTTTGTTGTAGAACATGCTCCTCCGAGTTAATGGGGGTTGAGATAAAGGTTGTTCGAGCTATTGGCTGCGTTGTGTTCTCGCTCGAGGCTTCCACGAGCTCCTCTACTTTGTGAACTGGCGATGGTAGCTTTGTTTCTGTAGAAATGGCAGCCTCGGGCCCTGGTTCTTGTTTCACAGACTCAGCCAACGTCGATACGGACAGCGACCTAGGCCTCTTGCGAACTATAGATTGAATAGCTTCGATCGCGGCTCGCTTGACCTTTTGATCTTGGCGTAACTGAGGGGTGATGGTCGCAGATGAAGCATTCTGATGTTGAGACTCGGCCTTGAGTGTTGGCCTCAGGCGGTCGCGGCATACAGCTGATGCATCATCGGCCAATATGTCCAAGTCTACCCATGATCCCAACCTGCATACAGCATATAGCCCAGTATCTTGCCTTTCGAGAGCGTAGATAGCACGACTGGACTCCTTTCTGGCGAGAAGAACTACGGGGACGGAGCCCATTCGACTCTCCAAGTCAAGGATTTTTATATGAGACTCAAAAAACCGATGGGGAGCGAGGTCGACGTTGGAAGCGTGGAAATCGATACAAGAGAGCGGAAGGCGTTCGCGAGGAAGGACCATCAATGGGTGGAGGATCCGAGGCTGGACGTTAAGCTTTGGAGGATGAGGCTGTGGTATTTCACAGTCAGCCAAGGCATCAAACAGCGGAATATTGGCAAAGCACGAACCTTGAGAGCAATTGAGGGTTTCAAGAGATGCTCCATGGTAACTGAGTCGGCTCTCTTTCTCTTGCGTCTCTCAGGAGAGCGCAGCTCATCTTTGTGATTCGAGCTTCCCTCAGAGCTTGGTGTTAAAATCCTCGACCGCGCTGGACGCGACGCGTCGATGCCAGCAAGGGCGGTAGAGGACATGGGAACGGCGGTGTGATCATTCGATGGAAGCCATTTGGTAATATGCATGTACTAGTACAAAGGAATTGAGTTATGATATACACACGGGGCTGCAAGGTTACAAAAAAATCTGTTGTTATGGTACTCGAGTATCCATATATTGGCGAGGTTTAAAGTGGTTTTGTTTAAGCTATGGGTTGGCGCGTGCGTGGTAGTAGGTGACGTACATACATACTGTATTTTGGCAGGTTCCATTGCATGCAGCCCGCCCAAGCCTGGGCATGTCGCGTCACCGCGTTAGGCGGCTATAGTGGGCTTTTCGCCTGTGTGGCCGCTAAAGTGTGCTGTAACTTGTAAACATTCCTGTTCTAGTGATATGGAGGACGACCATCTCCTTCAAAATTCAAGACCACTATACTTTGATGGTCTCATGTTGAGCTAAGATGAGTGTTTTCCCCCTTCAAGTTGTTTTTAGGGCATGCTATAATGCATGAGAAAATTAGGTCATTGTATACTGAAGCTATCATTGTTCACTGACTGGAGCGTCTGTACACAGATGCCGACAAGGCAATTGAACAACATCGACGCTCAAGATTCGATGATTTTAATGAAGATTATGATATGGAGTTTGTAGTAGTAGCTGGTACAAGTCCAATATAGTCAATACGATCGATCAAGCTATTGAATCCATGACTGTTGAGTTTTCTATGTAACCATTCGCAAGTCAATACAAAATGAGGGAATAGTACCATGGTAGTAGATTTATCATGCTTAAAACTACTTCTTCTCAATCAAAATACATTTTTGGAGTACAATATCAATACTCCCTGATGTGTGAGTACTTATTCTGACTAACTTATGGTTGTTCCGCTCAGCGTCATTTGTCTGGACTCTACTCACTGCAACCAACATATAAGATTGTTGTTCAGAAATGCCTCAGTGAAACGATGACATCCTCGACGGAGGACGTTATCCGCATGTGATAATGCTTTAGGTAGTTCAAAAGTGAAAAGATATTGTAGAGTCTATAGCCACAAGCCCGCCCGTAGAACCTCCCCTTCACTTGGTTAGTCATTCCAGGCCCCACGTATCACTACTGCAGGGAACAGGAGAAAAATGAGCTCAAACTTGTCCCTTACCTTAGGCCACGCCATGCATTAGACATGTTTAGGTGCGAGGCTTTTGAAACCCGTCAAGCCTCGAAACTGTATCCCCTTCGTCCTGCAGACATTTAATTAAACACCCCCTCCCCTCGTATCCTCTGGGTTCAAGCGGGCCCATCTTCTGCCGTGGCGAGTTCTCAGAGGCATTGTCGTGGGTTAGATAGCTTTTGTATCTCTTCTGTTACATGCAGCATCATGACAAACTACCTAGGTATCTGGTGTCAGGTTAACCCTAGTAACAAACTGTCGTCCTATCGGATTTGCTATGGATTCGATCGTTTCACACGGGACGGACGTCCCAGCACTTGCAGTGTCGATCCCCCGCCTTTAACCATCCCCTCGGAACAGGCTGACCTACAGTGGAGGCTCTGGCACAAGTCACAGCGGGACCACAATGTGATTGGATGTTCTAGTTGTTGTGGCTGGTGGAGCTCAGCCAACGTGGGGCCCGGGAATCCGGAGCTTTTCTTCGGCTAGCCCACCCGGAGTATGACCGGGTCCTCGGCGTTGAGATTGTGTGACTATCACAAGGCCTGTTAGAACGCTTCATTGTTCAGGTGAGAATAAAGTTTCCCGATGGCACCGTCGACCGGGAACTCAAACCGTTCCTGCTTTAGGACGATAACCTGACGAGAATGGAATGTGGGACACCACCTCAACGTTATTAAGTTTGAGAGGCTTTTAAGTCTTAAACATCATGCCGTCGTCAGTTTCATACCCAGCAGTCTGTCGTCCTGTATCTCTGAATACGATGCGCATGCGACCGAATGCTTTTATGAACTCTCTAGTTGGCACCGAGTAAGAGATTTTTCCTAGCACCCAGTCGCTTCTATCAGCTATTTCACAATTTAAGTAATCTTTGAAACACCAAGGGAGTTATGTTTAAAGAGCCATATATAGAGTTGTCTCAATTGAACTTGTTTGATGTAGATTTGAATGGCCTTTTTCCTTGTTCGACTTTTAATTTCTTTTCCTGTTCTCGCTGCCTCTAAGCCATGAGCGCTCGCTGCGTCTCCAAGCAAAAAAAGACAGGACGCCTGCTTCTAGGCAGTTGTCCCTAACGCAGTTTCTCCCAATGTATACCCCGCTCCCTGTGTTCATTCCTGAGCGCCAGCCAGTGCCGTCCTCCCATTATATTAAGGTATGATGCCGTTGTGTTCAGTCGTCAAGCACTAGAACGACTAGAAAGAAAAGGAAAATGAACAGAGACCGCTAGAATTGGCAACCGTCAATGCCATGCCAAGAAAGAAGACCCGGAGTCTATAATGTACAATGGCCTATCTGAAGGCATGAAAATAGCGCTATAAATGCACAGGTGGAAAGATTGTTGACAGTAAGTATAGTAATGTGCTTGGTGTATATGAAGACATTTATTTGTCTGAGTATGTGAAACTTGAAGGTGTCATGTTCATGAAACTGACGCTCTGCTGACTTTGGCCGGGCGATGAGTGTGCTGATAAAGAATTGTCGTCAGACCAGTTGTACTCAGCATTGCCGCCAGCGAAACCAAAGTAGGTAGGCCCCATTGGGGCGCCGTAGGACGGAGTCTGAGGCTGACTAGAACATCCATGTGAGACATAATTTGGTACTTGGCTTGATGCGCCGGGGACCTCAAACTCGTTAGGGAAAGCTCTCAATCCTGGTGTTACTAGAGGCTCATCGGCAACCGAAACTTGGTATACTGATTCGTTGTTGTACAATTGGTCCATAACACCTGGTGTAGTAGGTGGAGTTCGAAGAGTTGGGTCGTGAATGACAAGATCCATGGGGTATTTATCGTCGTATGCCACTGTGCTAGCAGGGGTAGCCTCGCACAAGCCTTGCTGAGCAATGACAACAGGTGTGTTGGGGGTGGGCGGTGCGATCGTTGCTGTCGCCGTGAAGTTAGGTGAACGATTGAGCTGCAAAAGAGCCTCAGGGTTTCTATCAAAGTATGGGCTTCGAGAACCACTCATAGGCTTGCTGATGCGGCCAACACCAGTTGCAGAAGCGACACGGCGCATTGAATGACCAATATCCGTCCTTCTTCCCATATCAATTCCGGTCCTGGGGCCGCTTGCTGAAAAGCTGCGGGAGGCGTTGATCGCGAGCTGGGGCGGCCGACGGTTTCGACGAGAGGCAATGTCCATGGAAGGGGACGGCTTCAGCATCATGGAGGCTTGGTTTGCCTCATTGACGGCCAGGTTATTGCTGCAGTACATATACTGCTCCTGAGTAGGCGATGTGGATAGCCGAGGGAAGCATTGCTGGGGCATGGAAGGAGTAGGCTCATCCTCCTCACTTGGCACAACCAGTTGAGGATACTGGCCATAGCATGAGAAGGATACATTGGTCGAAGTGGACACGGGCTCAGGCGTCGGTCGTGTAGATACATCCGGGGAAAAGCCAGCACCAAAGTCAGATTGACTGGCCTCGTTTTCACTTTCATGCTCTGGGCTTGATACGTCTCTCAAACGGGCTCCGACAGGGCGAGAGGCTGGAAAGGGAGCGCTCGAAACAACGCGGTCAGAGAGACGGTCGTCATCAGAATGAAGGCCTGGCTCGTTGGCGGCTGTGTCTTTCTCCATTCTCTGTTTGGCCGCATACTCGCGGATGTTCTTCTCCTTCTTCTCCCGTGCTCGTCGGTTTTGGAACCAGTTCTACGATGATGTTAGCGAATGACAAACTTGCCTCCATGATAACTGTGACCAACATTGATACGAGCATTGTCCACTCTCATGGACTCTGCCAACGCCTTCTTGATAGTGCTGTTAGGCTTATGGTTCTTTTGGAACTCGGCCTCGAGGATCTCAACCTCTTCCTTGGAGAGCCGAGGCTTTGTCTCAGTTGTTCTAGACATCTGGTGGTGATGAAGAAGATGACCCTGGTGAGCGTTGTAAAGTTCCATCGATTCCGGAAGATAGGCAGCATAGCTGGGTAGCTGCTGAGAGTATCTGGGGTAGTGATTGGCAGTGCTTTGGTAGCCCCAACCAGACCATTGCGGTTGGTGGTATGAACCCATGTTCTCCATCACGGACCACGCCTGAGGAATGCAAGATGTGAAGTGGTGGTAATGATTGGAATGAGGATTTAAACCTGAGTGTAACTTAGGGCCAAAATCTGCAAGAGTTTATGAGCTTCGATCAAGGAGCGAATGCCAGATCGATGTCCTGTCGGTTACAAGTAAAGAATGACTTGGTCAGACCGATGACAGACAAATATCAAAGGGCAAAAAGAGTGAGGATGTCGTGGGTGATCGGAGTTGAGTTGTGTTGCGGAATCAGGTCGTCTTTTGAACGGATGCTGTTGGTGGTAAGGCAGGTAGTCAAGGCAAGCGAGGAAGGGTACCGCAATGGTGAGACAAAGGCTCAGTCAAACTGCCCTCTTAAGGATCAAGTAGACGAAGGAGGTTGTTAGTCGGAAGGGAAAACAGTGATGGAGATTCAGAGGGGTGTGAGAGGGTAGAAGAAGGGAAAGACATGTCCGCGTTACAGACCCTGGAGTGATGTATAAACACCAGCAGTCAGTTTGGCCCCGTCATGACAGGCAGTCTGCAAGATGGCGTGTGGGTTCCTACTCAAGGGAGCTGGGGTCAAGGAGAAGCAATCAGACCCCTGGATCCCAGCGTAGACGCAGCCGTGGAGGAGATCACAACAACATCTCCCCAAGGGCAGAGTAGTAGCGGCTCCGGGGACATGCTCGAGGTCCCAGCGGTTGGGTACACGACAATCTGGGTGATGCACGCTCTGGCCATGTGTACCTAGAGCGACTTTGGGCTCAGGTCCCGGGCCCAACATGGCCAAGAGCTGGGAGCTCGTCAGACGACCACATCCCTGCCACGGCCCTTGTCCCTGCCCTGAGCCCCTGTCCACCCTTCTCAACGACAAGGCTACGCGAGAGTTTTGTTTTAGGCGTGCACCCTAGGGTTCCGAAGGGCATAGCGCAGGAGGCAGCGCTCCGCGCCGGCCAGTGCTGCCGTCGTGGCGGCGCCCTGCCCACCCTCTTGATCCACTGGCCTGTATCCCTCCGAAGCCTCCCTCCGAGGGCCATGATTTGGATCACCGTCCTGGCGGGATTGGGCCGGCGGGTCCCACGTTCACCTGTTTTGACCGTGAAAGGGATTGGCCCTCCTGGCCCTACGCCCAAAGAAGTTGCGAAAGCTGCTGCAGTGGAGGCTGCGAGCGAGATCTCGTACTTAGCTCGAGGGGTTGATGCAGGCTGCTCAGGCCGGGTCCCAGAACAGCGGCGCTCCAAGTTGCGTACCTTGACATTATTCGGCCAATTAGTTAGGTTAGTATTGTCGTTGCGATTAACGTTATTCATGTCCACGTTGGGTGGTGATTAACTTTTCTATGTCTTGGAGATGCATAATCGCGTACCGTCCTGTGAAGTACCTTGGGCTCAGAAGATCTTGCCTGAAAGAGTATCGATATACATCATTGAATAACGGTGTAGTGAATTTTCACATCTGATATGATGATGTAAGTGATGGATGTTCGACAAACATGGCTTGCTACGTTAAATGAAAGCACTCACAGTACTGCCTTGGGCAGAATCTTGTCTTTCCACCTGGGCCAGTGAGGCCATTCTTTGATGCACGAGAGCGCAGCTGGACGTTGAGTCGGCGAACCCAAGCATGTCCGGACCCGAGAAGAAATCATTCATTGGATAAGTTCTTAGCAGAATGAATGATGCCCTTGTAGGGTGATGTCCCAGCGCTTGCATCGTGCACGCTGCTGCAGTTGTAGGGTCGAGCCCGGCCAATCCGGTCACTGTTCAGTGGACCACTTGAGTGCAGGCAGGTTCCATGGATGCAGCGGAGAGCACAGCTGCCCCAGCTGTGACGGAGCTGAGCGGCCATGTATGGAAGGCAACCTATGTACCTTAAGATACCTTCCTACCTACTCGGGTTCATGGGAGAAAGAAGGCATCCCAAAACAGAGCATGCCTTCCGTTTCTAGCTCTACCTTTGCAGTCATGCATGTTGCAGCTCGCCACCTCACCGTAACCACCTACAGGTAGGTACAGCTCCCCGTGATCACTTCTTTCATATTCCATTGCAGCCTTTGCTTTTTTTCCCCGCTTGCTTTTCTTCTCAAAAAGCGATACCATATCAATGGATGAATACAGGGTATTTCATTGGTCCGGCTGGCTCCTGTATGTCCATCATCTTTATATTCTTGTCTCTCATTATGGCGCACAAATGGCAGATTGCCCTTCTACGTGTGCACCTCTGCGTTTGCTAAATCCGCTGTGGCGGACAGCCTAGAGGATCCCTTATTAGCTGTGCAACCATATCATCATTGATCACACCAACATCACATCGGCAGTCTTCAACCCCTGCGGAGAAAATACGATTATGCAGCCTTGTTCTTAGCCTGTCTAGCTATGTGGTTGCTCACACCAATATCGCCAGCAGCTACCCGCTCAAGTCGCCTAACCAAATGTTTCTTCAGTCCAAAACTGAACCACTTAGGCGTGCCAGCGTGTTTCGACCGACAAACACCGGGCACCTACGAAACGCCTTGATAACAGACCACCCCTGTGCAGCGAACTGCAGGTATTGAAGTCCAGGCTCGCTGTGAAGACTCGTCTTTGGCTGGTGAAAGCGGAGTGGGCACGATACAGCGCGAATGTAACCTCCACCATCCATCCAACTGATCAATCTTCGCGAGAAGCGAGGTATTGATAAACTTCTTTTACAAATTGGCTCCCACGGCAAACCTCTTCCTTGGAACGGCTCGGAATAACATTGACAGATCTCAATGGTGCTACGCCCACGGAACATCCTAGCCGTTGACAGCATTTGCGTGCTACCCTGGTGTCTATATCGGGCATTGCAAGTTGGTGCCTCCATGAGGGGCGGGGTACAATCGGCAGCGAAACAGTGGCTTGCGTGAAGCTGTGTAAGCGGCTTGGGCACCACAGCCGTGATGCAATGGGTTTCCAGCAAAGCGGTTCACTCGGCTCTCTCCATTTCCGAGCTCGAACAAGCCAAGATGGCTCTGTGGCGAACTTCTTTAAAACAGATCTGCTGGGCCTGCCTGACGTTACTTTGTCTTTCTGGGGCAACCATTAAGGCACTCCACTGTTCTAGTCGCTTCTCAAAGTTCTGATATTAAAACATGTCATCACGCCAGCAAGGTTTACCGATTTACCCAGCAGGACAACCAAAGCTACGGCCAGTTAAAGGGTGCAAGGGAGCGAGCGGTTGGCTCTTAGCGGGCCCGGCCGCAAATTGTGCTCCTGCAGGTCAGTGACGCCAGGGCTGGCACCAATGCAGTGGGGAGATTGAGCTTGTATCCGCGACAACACCAACTATGAAGTGTCAAGGAAGATTATGCCTATTCAAACCCACGATCCAGGGTCAGCTGGAGGTCATGACGGTTCTGCCTTCGTCAGCGAGTCAATCCTAGCCTGCGAGAGGCTCCTTGACCCAGTCATGCAAATCAACGGCATGGGCTAAGCGACAGTTCGGGGAAGCAGACCACCATCTGGGAGTCTCGCCAGCAGAGACGGGTCACCGGATACCACAACAGTTCAGAAAACGGACCATGCTTTCAAAACTGGCAGTGGCTCAGGACTGGGGAAGCACACCTGGAGTGCCGGAAATGATGTATCAAAACAATGAGTTCAAGTATAGTATTGCAGCATCGCAACGCCGTCATTGTGCTTCCCATTGACGAAAATGCACCAATGTGTGAGTTACACAGGTCTGGCTGAGCACGCTCGATCCGAGTTTAAGGGCTGCAGCTGATGCTCTTTCCAGCAAGCACACTCATCTACTCTTTAGCTTGATCAACTCATCAACTGCTCAACATATCAAAAAAAAAAAAAAAAAAACCGAGAGGATTCATTAGCCTTGAGCAAAAAGATAAATATGGATTATTCGAATAGTTTGTTTAGGCTCCTGAGGTCATTTTCTTGCCCAGCAAATGATTGATACAGGTACTGAAAGAGCAAGTAAAGTCACTGGTATGAGTGGATCATGCCTCATTTGGGGCTCGCACCTCGAAGCACATCCACTTCTCAGGTACGGGGTGGGGTTAAGACATGACGAAGCTCACGGTAAAGCCGAACAGAACGGTCTCGACTCATAAAATAAGCGTGCTCGTATGTCCTTGTGCTCGCTTGGAGCGGCTTCCGAGGGACAGTGCCTCCTTTTCCATCTCCATCAAATTGTACAGCTGTTAAGCCGCGAGTTGCTCCAACGGTTTGCCTGGCGATACATCGATGAGAGATGTTGCGTACCGGCTACATACATATGTATTGCAAGCATCCATTTAACTGGGCCGGGCGGATGATCTTCATAAGATATGCATCATTATGCCCCTATAAAGCCAAGCCCAAGAGCTGATTGACACTTCTGCGGGGGTGCCAGACCTGAAAGAACCAGGGCCTCGGGAACGGGATATACTGGAGAGAATGTACACTGTACCATTAGCATGGCAGGTGGCCGCACAAAATCACAGAAATCGCTGCGGGAACGAGTTCTTTCACGGGCTCTACAGTAATTGCCGATAGAGACTACCTGATGAGACATCACACGAAAGAAAAGATAAAAAAAAGGAAGGAAAAAAATTACAAGGATTGAGATTCGAGATGCGATCTGACAGCCTGGCTACCTGGTCTTTGCTGTCGGGAAGGCTTCTTCCCGGGACACTGGCAGGGGCAGATCTTGTCGATCACCTCAGTTGCTTCGACTGTGCGGCTCTAGACCGTCATCAAGCTGTACTGCTGATCATTTCGACAACCAAGACCTAAAATAAGTCAAGACCTTGCTCAGTGATAGAGCGTAACTGGACCGAATCAGGAAGTTGATGCGGATTGCTTGGATGCGATTCTTTCCTAGCTGAGACTGCACAAATACTTACATGACACTGTTCCTATTCGAGGCGCGACAACAAGCGCCTGGAACTGGATTGTCTTCGGCACTTACATATTGAGAACGTCACGTACCCGATCCAGTACTTTACCCTTGTCGTCGCCCAGGTGGCCCTCGCACAGCGCATTTTTCCTACTCCAGCTCGGAGACTCTGGTTCCAAGCATATCCCAGTACCTATTTTTCGGGCTCAGGGTTTACCGAGCATTCTATATTGTCAGCTCGGGGCACTAAATCTACGGGCCGTACTATCACCCTATCCCACTGCAACACAAACGGCAGAAGACCGGAACTCAGCGATGAGAGGACTGAAGCGGAAGAAACGTACGATTTAAACATTCCTCAGAAGCACTAATGAGGGCTAAAGCCATCACCGTTTTGATGCTGTGTCCTAGGGATGCTTGGTAAGCGTCCGCTCAAGCGTTGGAATAAGCCCAACGGCTACTTATCCAGAACAATGTCTCAGAGATCAATCCGGAGTACAGCGTTGCGATTGGTTGCGGTGTTAGTGCGCAAAGACCAGGGCTTAGCGCCGATGAGGAAAGGCTGGTAGGTACTGTGCCTTGCGTACCGCAAATGTCACTCTCTGCCCGTTCATATAGCCAATTGCAGTAACACCGCCGAGCTTTCTCCCCTGAACGACAATGACTTCTGTTGCAGAGTGACCTCGATAGGATCAACGCATACAACAAGTAAAGCATTTCAGCTATGCGGAATCACCCATTTCCTCCGTATCGGCCCACCATGCACCCAAGGATCGAACGGCCATCCTACCGCATCTTGTAGAACAAGACTTGGAGCCAGAGCCAGAACAAGGGCTGGGGTTTGGTCATTCACTCATCGGGCGGCCGAACAGAGACAGGGCATGATTGCTAGAGTTCTGTACTAGCGAGTAGTTACCCAGTGCTCTGGAAAGCTCTAGGCCGTGGCAAATCTCGTCAAGCTTCACTGGAACTGTTCGCGGACCGCTTAGGTGGGATCAAGCGAAAGTCAAGCTTATTTGTGGTTTGAGCCTGGTCCCCGTCTCCCACTTTCTCGGTATCCCATCGTTCAAATTCGTCTCGGCTGCTAGGTAGCATTCGAATTTTCAAACCTCCTTCCCTGCGATTTTCTTTTACAAACGCTCCTGATGACACGAATGGCATGGTCCACTTTCTGCTATGCGCATTCAACGGGGCCGCTTCTGTAGAGCATATGAACTCATACTGCCATGGGCGCACTGACGAGGATGGGGATACTTACGCCATAACATTTCAGGGCACGGAGTTCATTTGACTTGCTGTATTAGCACTCCGAGCTTCGACATTAATGACACTATCAGCCGTGTCTTCAGAGAGAGGTAACCAGTTCGCACCAAATGCTTAGGATGTGCACATTCCAAAGATACTCTATAAGGGTTACAACTTATAACTTACAGCTAGTATAAGAATTTGGCTCGTCCTCCTTGATGCGTGGCATTGAATCATCAGATTCTATTCATACCTACCTATTCAGGACAACGCCACAAGCGATACTTCATAGCCGTAACGGAATCGCTGTGAACGCGCACGTTTCAAGACTCGCTGGAGAGTCAAACGGCAAGCCGATAACGAAGTTGACCCCAAAAAGCTCTAGGATTGGGAACAAGGGGAGTCGTGTTTCTTAATTTGTCGAACAAAGTCAGAAGCGGATCCATTCTACACGTGGCCAGCGAACCTTGGCGGTGCCCTGCAGGGCCCAGGTTGCTCCCGTCTGCTCTCTTGACTTGAAAGGGCTAATTGCAATAGCTTGGCTTTTCCCTTTGTAGGTAAAAGGCGCGAAGCTGAGAGAAACCCACCCATGAAAGTCGACGTAGTATGCATCGCAAAAGCAAGTCAAAGATGTCGGTGTTTGCTGGCTCATCACGGTACACGGGGCTTCGTTGAACCGTTTTGAGCCCAAGAAGTAGGTACCTAGGTAGGTAGGTAATGCACAGGGCATTCAACCTGCAGGGAGCTTACCTTACTGTGTAAACCAAATCATGGCGTGCCAGCACCCACTTTGCCTGGAGTTGATGCTCCTACTAGCCAAGACAGCTGGTGAGCAGATGAGGCCTAGAAACACCGGTCTAAGGTGAGCCCTGTCACATACATACTAAGACAATGGGTTGAATAACCTTTGCTGGCCTAGTAAAGCTCCCACCTGGCACAGGTCAACTAGGAAATGGAGCTTTTTCAATCCTTCCCAATCGGGGGGGTAATGGTGGTTTACATGAGGCTCTTGTACGCGGAATATATTAATCTTCTACGGAGAATATTTATGTATCCTTCTTGCTGAACATTCGTTTCTTTTCCCAGGGACGGCCAACCCTTAGTTTTCGAAACACACTATCTTGAACCAGACTTTCCAGCACAAGTCTTGAGTACCTACCTACCTAGTCTTGTTGGGTCCTGCAAGAATAAGGAGTCGGGAGATGCAAACACGGCTCGTGTTTCTTGAAGCATGTTGAAAAGTCACAAAAATAGCAGGAAAAATGTGGTTTAGCATCTAAGTTAACTAACTAGCCCGTCTCTTGTGGCTGCACCCGATACTTTGGCTCAGAGTGTGTCCCCAATCTTATTTGAGCCAGCCACCATCACGGACTAGAAACCAAATCGAGAGGGCGTCTGCATCCGTGGTCGAATTTCCAAGGGGGATGAATCGCCAAAATCGTAGCGGTGCGGGGCAATGGGCAATGGGCAACGACACAGTTAGACAGTTAGACAGTCAAACAGTCAAACAGTCAATGACTTGGCGGTCCCCTCGGACAAGGACAAGGTGGATGCGCACCCGGACTTCAAGATCCCGATGGATCCTACCGGAAGATCTCCCTTTGTTTCCAACATGGATAGTGATAGGTCTGCCAGGATCCCCTGTTTCAAGTAGAAAGGTTGCAAGGGGGCCGTGATCGTTAGTCGTGCGTCGTGAGTCGTAACCACAACACCATAAGCTTTGTTTACTCAGAGGCACTTCCAAATCACCACTCCCTTCGGTTAACCCTATACTAGAGTGGCACAGCGCATAATTACTGGAAGGGAAGCCGCCAGATCAGCTTCCCATGCCACCACCCGCCCCTTGCCAAGGGGGGCTTTATCCTGACAGCCGCGGGCCTGGGACGACACGAGGAGGCATAATGGGCTTGCGTCCAAATCTTTGCTTTTGATCAGGTCAAATTACTTAGCGCAGGGCCTGTACGTCGGGATACCTAAGCCCGTACGCGATGCAGTGCGATCAGCCTCACCTGTCACTTCAGTGCCGTGTCAAACGTGACATGAGTTTTCCATGGTAACTTATGTACAGATACCCAGCGATATTCTCGTCCTCTTCAGCTTGGTAATACCTACATCATTATACGGATACAGGTACCCGTATTCTGACTTGACCGTGATACGGTGATACACATTTGTCTCTCAGTCCAGCCCAAAGTGTCCAAACTGCTTTTTCTTCCGGCTGGTCCACTAAAGTCGTGGCGTTGTTCTCAGAAAGGAATAAGTTGAATAACTGTTTCCGCGCCTAGTAGACGACCTAAATTCACTATCCGTACAGGCGAGAAATGACAACGGAGCAAACAAAGAGATCCGCCTTGGTGATACCGCCATAGGCCTGGAGTGGAGCGTTGGGGGCATCTACTCTCTGTCTTGCAACGCCGGCGGTTTTGTGAGGCCTCGTGCTTAGGCTTACCTTGGCGTTCTTTCACCTTTCCCCTGCCTTTTGCTTGTTGACCAGACGCGTCGGGGCCAGGGGCTTCCATCTCCACGTGTAATTGATATTGGCGCCTTTCACGTCACGTCAACTCCCCCCGCTTCAACGGGCGACGGACTCGATGAGTGTCGCGCTGCCCTTGGGCTTGCTTGGTCCAAGATACTGAAGGAAGCGTTGAGATGACGGACGCTAACTGAGACATTTTTCATGGACCCCAGTGTTGGAGCGTCCCGCAAGTTCACGACGATTACGTGGAGCTGCGCGATCGCTGAGCGCGTCTGACCGTGCGAAGCGTGTGCTATGCTCAACTGCATTTCCTGCGTAACACAGCCGGTACATTGGAAGAAGAGGTTGATGCCGAGAATCAATGTCTAGCAGGACAAAGACAGCCAAGAAATGCCCCAGACATCTCGGTGGAGATTGGGGTGTGAGAGGGTGCGGCGACAATAGCGACGAACAATGGACGGCTCAAGTCTTGTTTTGTTTTGTCTTGCCTTGAAGTGATGAAGCCTTCACCAGGGATCGTCACAAAGCCCCCCTGGAACAAGTGATTTCCGCCCTGGGACAGACAGAATATCTTCACTGGGTCTCATCTGCACGTCACCAGTTGAGTCACTTGTTAGAAATGCCGATAATGAGGGGTCAGATCGTGATTAGATTCTCTAGGGAGCGAGGGAGGGAGGACAAGTGAAATGAAGTGTGGTCAAAAATAAGTACCAAGGGAGGGGGAAGTCATGATGTCAAGATACCCTTTCGAGGGCGACGATCTTTCGCCTATCTATTTTCCCCCGAGAGAAAACCCCAGTCTTATCCCTGATCTATCGATTCAAGATCTTATCATGATGATGAAATCAAGTGACTTTCTCCCTCCCAGCTCCATCTGTCTATCATCTGCCTGCCTGCCTGCCTCCCTCCCCTCGCGCATCCAAGAGTTCCGCCGTTGACTTCGCCGTTGTTGCAATTTCTAACCGCTGCCGAGACCCCGACTCACAGTCGGAGGGCATTCGAAATTTCAATCGTTATCTTGGCTCCCTCGCTCCGAAGAACCTTGACAGAGGAGAGGTCTCGAACGACCCAGTCTGGTTCTGCAGCGACGACCTGATCAACCGTATGGCTTGTAACGAGGCCGAGCACCTTGCAACCAGCTGCCTTTCCTGCACGAATCCCTGCTGGGCTGTCCTCAAGAACGAGAATCTGGGCATCCTCCGCTTGCAAGCCTAGACGCTCGCGACCGAGGCGGTAGCAGGCGGGGTCCGGTTTGCCGACTTCAACAGACTCTGCGGTGACGAGACGATCCGACGGCGGTATGGGCAGGTCTCGAGCGCGGAGCCATCCAGTCACGAGAGGTTCGGTACCCGAAGTGACGATCGCCCATGGGCTGGACTCGGCAATGAGAGCTTCTAGCATGGATCGAGCGCCGGGAATCTCGACGGCCTCGTGACCGTGGTACTTGGGAAGACGCCCCTCCATGTCCCGCACATCTGGGAGCTGATTAGTAGTTGCTCGCATTGTCAAGATAACAGCCAATTCAACCAATACCCTCAGTCTCAAGTGAGGTGATGTAATTGGCATATCCGCGAGCTTTTTCGGCTTGACATGGTGGTTACCTACAGTCCCAGTTGGCCTTTTCAGGCGCAAGAATTTTTAGAATGTCGATACTTCGACGTCCATGAGAAGTCTCAAGGATAACTTCGGGTGCGACTCCGATCTCGTTACCAATGCTAAGTAAGATGAGTCAGTCACTCGGCTCGGCTTTACAGCTCAAGACGACACAGCATTGTTGTACTCACGTCTCCCAATGCTTGACTACTGCATCTGTAGAGTCGATGATGGTGCCGTCCATATCGAATAGGAAGCCATCCAGTGTGATTTCCTGTGGGGGCAGGTTATAGTCTGGAGTCGATCCCATGGTATCTGAGGTGAAGGTGTAGTAGATAGATGGCTGAATAGAGCAAGAGGATGTGTCGGGTTCTTCAGACGATTTCCTAAGAGTTGGCTTAAGTTTCAATGTGACTGTTTGTTTTGAGTCCTTGTTATTTTTCTCTGGTCTGGTTTGTATCATGAGAATTTTGCCAATATAGGCGTTGTCGTGCTTATAAAAGTTGGAATCACGGTGTGTGACTTCGTGGCTGACTCTTGATTTGGAAGCTCCGCTCGCCGCTGGATCGGTGGAGGGGCCGGAGTGGGGATATGACAACCAAACCAAGTTGTTGGTATGAGGTGTATGTGGATATTACAAAATTATGTATGTATAGCCAGAAGTATCTTATATTTGTTATGATGTCGGTTTTTCTTTCTTTTCTTTTCAAAAGCTGTATGTCCTGTTGTTCCTGGTTCATCCCTGCGTGACAGAGGGGCTGTTGACTATCATAGATTGATATTATAGTAATCCGCGTTGTTAAAAGTATGCAAGTAAATGGGATGAACATTATAGGTAATAAGTTAAACCGCAATTAATATTTACTTATTTTTAGTATACCGGTATGCTTTATCACACGTACCGTATCAACCTCGAGTCTACACTTACAAGTATCATGTGAGTTAAAACAACCAGCCTAGCTGTAACCACTATAGGGCAACAAGGGGAGCCACGAAACCATATCAGCGTTATGTAAAGGCCATGCGAATCCTAACAAATAGATACACACTATTATGTCGAGTTAAGTATAATCCTCTATCTTGTAGAGACCTCCCGCATGTAAGTGATGCTGTTGGCCTGTGACTAGCTACCCTATACTTCCCTATCTAGGCGACCTGCCATTCTTGGCAATGAGTTGCCCTGATCCAAGCCACTTTTTCTGTTTCTGTTGAAGAAAACGGGCTGCAGGTTCCCGATTTTGTCGGCCCGGAGTTTATTAATAAAAGAACGGGATCTTAACAAGAAAATAGTATGCCGATCCTAGAGGAACCAAATGGCACTGCCTCAGCTTATGACGAAGATTAGCTAACTAAGTAGTTTCTCCGCCGCCGAGTGCAGAAATAACAGCATCTTCTTCTTCTCTGTAAGTCTCCGAAAATAGAGACATATCGAAATGGGATCGCAAATAGGAGATCCTGACGAAGTGACTGTTCTTGTCACAGGCTTTGGCGTATGTCTTCACCATCAAACGTCGAGCGTCACTTGCTTGCTTATCCACCCCGCTCGACGTCACGCAATTGCACACCTGAACAGAGCTTGAGCACTATACGATTAGTAGAATTGCTGCTAACAAATATGATACAATAGCCTTTCAGAGAACAGTATCCCGTCAATCCCTCATGGGAAATCGCCAGCCGCCTACCATCATATCTTCCTCCGCTACGAGCCAAGGATCCCAACTCGAGACATGCGACCGCTGTATTGCCAAAAGTACGCATTCTGGTGCATCCAGAGCCTATACGAGTCAACTACCGAGCCGTGAGAGAACTGGTACCGACTTTTTATGAGAGGGAGCAAATTGACGTGGTTATTCATATTGGCATGGCTGGTCCAAGGCCGTTCTACTCCATCGAGAGGAGAGGCCATCGCGACGGATATAAGCACCCAGATGTTGATGGTGAGAAGCTTGATGAGGAGGAGGAGCGCAAGCCAGGGAGTGACTGGCCATGGCGAGGGCTGCCAGAGGAGATAGAGACCGAGCTGGCGCTTGATGATGTGCTCACGCTGTGGCAGGGACATAGCTCGGTGAGTTGGAAGACTCCCTAATAGATTCCCGAGTATAACACTAATGTGCGATCGCAATAAGGACGTGGATCTACGCATATCTGAAGACGCTGGGCGTTATCTATGCGACTTCATCTACTACTCGAGCCTCGCCGAGCTGTGGAAGCGACAGCGACCGAGAAAGACGTTATTCCTCCACGTACCAGCCGATGCATCGGAACAGAGCGTTGAGTTGGGAAGGGATCTGACATTGAACTTGATACGGTCTATTGTTGAGAGCGAGACTGTTACCAAGAATAAGCTACGGGATAGTGAGGACAGCAGTGAGGAGCTTTGAAGGTGTGGATGATGGAGTCAGTTCTAGTCAATGAAAGGCGAGTATTGTATTGACATGCGCTGAGAATATGATTATGTGGCTGTATACGAAGCTTCGGTAATATCTTGTATAGCGTTGATAGTATCTTGAGTGTTTATATAATGAGTGACATCATGAGCCGAGGTTAGGATTGAGGAGATATATGAGCACCTAACTTTAGGCAAGAATATATGATATAATTAAGGTATCTAGGTAATTTAGGCATTTCAGGTCTCCCTTAGCCTAAAATATGCCCTATTACTCTATTAAACTTAGTTATCAATCATCTTGTGAATCACCTACGTAGGTATGTACTTACTTCTAGTCCCCATTCCTATCTCGGCGACGAATCAGTGGCTTTGGCTTAGCTATCGCCTTGCCCGGAGTTGCTATAACTGGAATGCATCTACTAACTAATCCTCAACTAGGTAGACAACTCCACTTGTGACTCCGACGAGCCGGATAGAACATCCTTCACATCTCACAACTACCTACCTAGTTAGACATCAGACAATTTCTCATCAAACCCAAGACTTTTAACTTCATCCATCACAATGTGTAGAAAGGCCGCCTGTGGGACTTGCAGTACGTCTCGTCCATCTCCACTCCTCGCATCTACTAAACTTTTGGTAGAAAAGACTTCCTGGTGGGGTTGTGGCAACCATATCCAGTCCGTCCTCGACAGTGTCCCCGAGGCTGAGCGCTGCGAGTGTGAGCCCAAGGTCGATGTAGGCGGCGTCTCGTACCCGCCCATGGCTGCGTCTCCAAACTGACTTGTCGAACGAGCTGCGGCGCTTGTTTTGTGGACGCGAGGCAAGAAGGCAGGATATTCGCCTTGTGGTGTTGTCGAGGAGCCGCTTTGATGATGTGATGAGAGATGAATGAGATGAAGCAAAGACATGATTTGGCATGATTTGGGGTGGCGTTGAGTGGTGATTTAGAGAAAGATGTTGGCTGGTAGTTATGAGAGTTTATAGGTGTCAATAGTGTTGAAAATCCTGAGATCATATTCAACTTGTGCTCTAGTATTCGAAACTATACAGTAGCTACTATATCTTCTATCTCCTCCTCCCACCGCCACCAGCAGCAGCATCGCCCCTTTCTGCAAGGCTAACCACTTCTTGAATTCCAGCGGCTTCCTGCTCCTCCTCAAGGGCAACAATCTCCTCGCGGCAATCCCACCATTTCTCCTCACTGAGCTCAAAAGCCTTGGCCTTGATCTCCTTGATGGCCAGCGTCTCAGGTTGGATGTTCTTCCACCGGAGACTTGTCATAAGGATCTCCTGCCACTCGTTTGATGTGCGGACAAAGAATTCTCGTCGGCTCTCGAATGGCTGTGTTTGCGTTGTCAGCGGTGTGTTCTTCTGATATATGTGAGTATAGGGGAATCTTACTCTAGGATGAGGGAGTCCGTCATCTACAGAGGTGGCTGTGGTCTCTGTATCGTCCTCTTCTGATGGCGCTGATGGCTCGAAAGAAGCCTCTGAAGAAGCCTCAGAAACCTCGTCTTGCTTCTTCTTTCGCTTGCTTGGCGTGTAAATCTGCTGGTCCGCTTCTTCCTCCTCTTCCTCTTCATCGTCCTCTTCATCCTCGTCCTCGTCCTCGTCCTCGTCGTCATCATCCTCAGACTCCTGTGATCAAAATTAGCTCATCCGTTTTCAGTAGTAGAACAATCATTACTTACGATCCAGTCCTCGACAGGTCGAGTGAATATCTCCTTACAACCATCCAGCTTTCCAAGGTCAATGGCATACATGTCGTCAAAGGTAAATTCTCGATCACCCTTTTCGAAAGTGCCGCCGTAAATGTAAAGAACGTCGTCTTGAATGGCCAGTTGAGCATTGAATCTCACATGCGGAGGCTCCATTGTCACTGGCATCTCCCTCGCTGGCTTTTCATCTTCCTGCTCCTCCTCTTCCTTCTTGGCAAGTTCAATACCATCGGTGTCCTCGAGAGAAGCACCGGTTTCAAGAGCAGCAAGCTGTCTTAGCAATTCGTCTTCATTGGCTTGAGCTCGACCACGGCGCCCACCTCGGGGTTCGACAGCAGACTTCTTCTGCTGGCGAGGCTTCCTTAGACCTAAAGGCATGAATCGATTTCGCTCAATGTTCCAAGCAAACAGCTGATTAAAGAACTCGCTGTCCATGCCTTCCTCACTTGCTTCAACATCATGAACTCCTCCAAAGAGAATACCACGGCCCTTGTGCCATGCCATAGTCGCACCGGCACGTGTGGGGTTGGGGGCATTGGCAGGCTTCTTTCGCTTCTCCCAGCGCACATTGGGGGGTGTGTTTGGGCTAGCATCAGTAGGAGGCTGGGTGATTCTAAGGTAGAAGCAATCCTCATGGACCTTGGGAATAAGGACATTTCGCTGGGCTTGGGTCGGCCCCTTGTTGCCTTTTTGCTTGACATTCACCGTCGCCTTGACACGCGAATAACCTCCATAAAGAACTGCACCTTGCTCGTGGGGCAGTAACGTAAACGAAGAGCGGGCGTCTGGCTTAAGTTGTGCCGGAGGTAGCTGAGGGGAGTGCCATACAAAGTTGACAGTATCAAAGATCCACAGGTCTGATAAATACTTTGTTTGATTTGAGGTATCCTGGAAGCCACCAAATAGAATGATGTACTGCTTCCAGTAGGTCATTCGATGACCACTTCGCGCAGAGGGACTCTTGTCCTTGCCCTTGAACTCGATCTTTGTCCATTCCCTCGAGGCCGGTTCCAGCCTCCAGAAGTCCGAGTAATGGTGAAAAGTGCCCTGCTTTGGCGAAGAAAACTCTCCACCAAAGAGATAGACGTGATTGGGGTTTCCAGCTCTGGTCCATGCATGACCAGACCGCGGTAGCGGAGCGTTGGGAGAAGTGACACAGCGCCACTCATCGCGGTTGACGTTATATATATTGAGATCATTGTAGAACTGAGCAAGGGACCCGTTAAAGTATTCACCACCAAACAATAGCAAGCTATTACTGTCATGGGGAGATGCCATAAAGGTAGATGCAGCTCGAGCTCTTGGCGGCGCATCACATACAGTCTCTGTGATCTTTAGGAACTGTTCCTGTTGTCGTCGATACTCCTCTAGCACCTCATCCAGATCAACGTCCTCGGCATCGCTGCCTTCGACCTTGGAAGCCTTATTCTTGGCCTTTTTCTCCCCCTTGTTGGCCTGCTTGGCCGCCTTCTCAGCCTGATCATGGTCATTAGCCCAATATTCATCGTCTCATGATGGAGGGGTAATTCATGGAGGGGCAATGAATGTGTAGTACGAATATAGATATGACGGCACCTTTTTGGCCTTTTTGGCGTCCGAATTCTTCTTCTTGTCCTTTGCCATTATTTCCAAATACTCTTTTGTACTGTAGACAGATGTTGTAAAGGGTTTAAGCTGAGGCAAAAATCCTGCGTGCGGATGGGGTTACTACTAAGTTTTTGACCAAGTCAAATTCAACTATTCACGGCACAGTGTTATTTGCTTATGATAGACTGTGACAGGATACACGCACCGAATGATGGTAAACTTGAGAGACCGAGCGAGGAAAGAAGAATTATATCAGAGATAAGGTACATATCTTGACTAATTCTTCTTGCCAGGTGTAAGTCGTTGATTGATCTTTCTCGTAAGACTGTTTTTCGTATCACACGCTGCCGAGAAAACAGCAATTTATTTTCAAGTAGTGTATTAAATATCTATGTAGGAAGAATCTCGCAAAACTTTTGCCTGAAATAACACTATACATCATTCGAGGCTTATCATCAGACCCGGAAATCTTAATGTCGATGAGCAAGGATAGTCTCAACTTGAGGGTATCCCCACGTTAGGTTGAGCTTAAGAGAATCTTTATTAGAATCTGACTCTCTGCATATTTGGCGAATAATTCCAGCTCACCGATAGTATATGCGAAATATTCGCTCTAATCGGGTATTATTTATTCGTGCGTCTTTGTCGAATGACTGCCTGGCAAGTAAGCCACCATGGCCTTACTGGCACCCTCCATGCAGTACTGCACAACCTCAACTTTTCGATCAGCAGGTGCCAACTTCGCAATCTGTCGAATGTCGCTTGTCCGTGGTAGGAACAGGGCGTGATCTAGCCTACTGTACGCATTATGCAAGTCGCCCAGATTATACGGCTGCATGTTGTACAGGTTGAAAACCTCGTCAGTGCGGTATCCAGGACCTCCCCAGGGCGGGCTTGCGAACAAGACGGTCTCATCTAGATTCACTCTGAGATCTGGATGTAGCTCTTCTGGGCGGTTGAATAGCTTATCAAGATATTCAAAGCTGTCGCCAAGGACCCATGTAATTAATCCAGGCTCAACTCCATAAACTTTAGAGTTATTCTGAGCGCATGCGAGCGTTGACGGATCACGTTCAATAGAGATGACACGACTCCAGCGTTCTGAGAGGGTGAAGGCAATGGTATTACCACCTGCGCCAGCAAAGACATCAATGAGAATGTGCTTTTTTTCATCAGTGCCGCACATGTCATGAGCGACTTGACTAAGAGAGAAGTTAGTTTATTGATAATCAAGTGTTAAAGATCAATAATTCACTTTGCTACAGGCTCAGGCGTAACACCGAACCACGCATCGTCCGTCATGTAAACTCCATAGTCATAGAGGGAGAAGATTGAATAGCGTTGCGCAAAATATCTAATGATGTTAGTCCTAGTTTCAATACGAAGTATCAACGAAACGACTTACTTTTGAATATCCCATGATACTTCGTGTTTCCCCTGGTAGTGATGGCATTCGTCTGTGAGAGGCAACTCCTCAGCCGGCTGCATCGAATATTGAGACATATCTATCCCTATGCTGCCCATACTTTCACCTATGAAGTGAAATATATAAAACAATGGGATTAATTACTAGCCATAGTGTGTATAGTTTAGAAACCAGTCAATGCTAAGGAAGCTCGAGAGTTGGAAAGGTCAAACTCAGGACGAGGCTGTAATCAAGCTCCCCACAGTGCAACTCTACTTGAGGACTAGCGGCCTTGGCAAAAGCGCCAGAGCTGCAAGGCTGCCAACGATGGTGACAGCTTGCTCAATACGTACCTACGTAGCTTAATCCGCCCTTGAGCTTCTATTTCCATCTGACCCAAGATCCAACAGCTTCCACTTGTACTCTGAAATTACCACGATAACGCACGCAGATTAAAATCCCACACATACTGCGCTAGCCATGTTCAATGCGCTGAACCGCTTCATCTCGCGCTTGGACGGCGACGTCCAGCAGCAGAGGCAACAAGAACGGGGCTCATTCGGCTTCCAGGTGTTGCGCAACACCAACTTGGATCTCGCTATCGAGCCCTGGTTTGATTTTATTGTTGGAATTAATGGCAGGCCTATTGTACGAACTGTCGCTTCATAATCCCCCCAATCACCTTATCGCTAACCACTGCTATAGGAAGACCCTGAGCCTGCCCTGTTTAGCCAGGAAGTGAGGAACTGTGCTGGCAGTACAGTCACTCTGGGACTATGGAACGCAAAGGTAAAGAGCTTCTTCTACTGTCTATATGAACAGCCAACTAACAATCCCACAGGGCCAAAGAACTAGGGAAATACATGCCCCCGTTGCGCCAGATACCGCGTCCCTCGGCCTCTCCCTTCAATACGCCCCTCTTGCTCTTGCTGCCAACATCTGGCATGTCCTCGACGTCCCCGCAAACTCCCCCGCCGATGTCGCCGGTCTTCTGCCTTACAGTGACTACATCCTCGGCAGCCCCGAGGGTGCGCTATACGGCGAGGGAGGCCTGGGCGAGCTCGTTGAGGACTTTATCGGACGGCCTATGCGCATCTGGGTCTACAACAATGAGTACAACGTCACCAGAGAAGTCACAATACAGCCCAGTCGGGACTGGGGAGGCCAGGGCGCCATAGGTTGCGTGCTCGGATATGGTGCTCTTCATCGGATACCTCCTCCGCTGAGCGAGCCTGTTGATGCCCCTGGCGAGACCATGTTCGATGGAGCCACCAGCGAGAAGACAAAGGATGCTTTTATGCCTACTTTCGCGACTACAGAGACCCCCCCTCCCCCCTCAGGAGACTTCTTGGTGCCCGCACAGATGATTGATACCGCTACAGCAAGCGCGCCACCAAGGGGAGGCGGCAAGAAAAAGGAGCGACACGGCCACAGTCCCAATCGGCTAATGGATGACTATTTCAAGGAGGAGGAAGAGAAGAGCAGGGCTGTGGACAATGCGCCGGCGGCCAGGAGTTCACCAGCGCCTCCTCCGCCAAAAGTAGGCGGTCCTCCTAGGGACTCACCCAAGCCGGAGGCCCAGACTAGTGGTGGTGAAGCGGAATGAGTCGATGGCGAAATAGCATGTGTTAATGATTCCCCCTTGTTGATGATGGTTCTATTTCTCGCTCTACTGTCAAACTTTTAAAAACATTTCGTGAAATGTCGTCTCGTATTGTACACTGCCTGACGGGCCCGACAAATCCCTCCAGGAGCTCCCTATTCTACCAAAGCGATGGCCTTGGTCTTCATACATCTAGTTAATGAAGTTGATGGCGAAGAAATGCAGGATCAAGCTGCAGACGACATAGTCGGCGAATGCTCTACATGTTGTTAGTGATTGTATCTTAAGTAGGATTGACGACTGGACGAACCTCTCGGGAGACACAGTGGGACAATCGGTCTTAGTGGCCTCGTTTGTTTGAACTCGCAGCGAACCTGAGTATCTCGTCAGTCCTCATACTCTCAAGCCCATCAGCTATCACTACATACCCGTCAGGACAAACTGTCCAACTGTAGCACAGAAACCAGAGAGAAAAGCGTTGAAAGGCTGCATGTTTGATTAGCATCCAATTGTATACAGTCCATTGATATAATACGTACGAAGCTGCCAGCAAGGATACAGTGGAGGAACTGGATAACCCCCACGACGACCAGGAACGCCATAAAGGCATCAATCAGCTTGATACGCTGAGGAGTATGCTCATGATAGTAGTTGAACAGGCCCTGAAGCGCCTTGTCCCACTTGACTTCGTTCAGCTTGGGAGCGGCAGCCTTGGGGGTGATAGGCTTGGTCGGTTGAGGAGGGACGGTACCAGCAGCAGTGGTGCTGGCCTGCGTGGTGGCAGCAGCCGAGGGGGTGATGTCGCGAGCGTTTTTCTTAGGTGCCATGTTACCGATCGAAGGATTTAGTCGGATTAGTCAGTCGACGCGTAGTACGTAATTCTGTTGCTGTAGTGGAAATGTGGTGATGGTTGATTCTTAGTGTTGGTGGTTGAATTCAATGGTGTAGTGAACCCAGAGCTCCCAGACTGGACACGAAGCTCTAAAGTGGATCGATATGTGATTGGTTAGGATGCATGCACCAAAATCCGGGGCTCTGCGCTAAGGAGTTACGTCCCCCTGATATGTCGTCAATGAATGATTACCGAGCTCCGAGCTGGGTTTGTTATATAATTATTTCATCACTTGAACATTACAAAACAATTAAATCAAGATACAATTAAACGATATTCAGATACAATGGTTAGTTTTTGCCCCAAAAGTGCCCATTAAGATATAAACTCACTAGTCATAGGCCTCTCCCAACTACCACGACCTTGAGATTCCCGCCTATATTCTGGGCGCCGTGACGGCGGGCGGCGGCATCATGGGATATGCTCGTACAGGATCTGTCCCTTCTATTGTTGCTGGCTGTGCTGTGGGACTTCTCTGTATGTTCAGCTTGACCTCCCTTTATGCTATTGTAGTCAGTCCACTAACGTTTTGCTTGTAGATGCCTTTGGAGGCTACCGTATTCAGAACGAGCAACCTTATGGTGTTGAGCTCGGCCTGCTCGCCTCAGTCATTCTGGGAGGATCAGCCTTTCCCCGAGCTCTGCGTTTGAGGAAGCCAGTCCCAATTCTTCTCAGTGTCATCTCAGCATTTGGTCTCTTTACTTTTGGACCTGCTCTTCGAAGAAAGGTTTAATCGAGCCAGCTGAGTAACCTGGAAATAGTCGTGCTATTCAGTTGCGATTTTGTACTCTTTACACGATTCTGATGGATCAAGTCACTGGCTGAAGATCTGTTAATAAGAATATGAGATGTCTGCGTCCTCTAGCGTAAGGAGCTAATCAACTGGGTCCAGAGGGTCTTCCTTGAGCGTGACGTGAGAAGAGGCTGCCGTGAATGTCCAAACAAACTTAGCAGCATGGTAGATATGTGTAACTCTAGGGCAGGTAAAGAATCCCAGGTGCTCTTGGGTTAAGCCGCACTTGAACACGGTGATATCTGACATTAAAACTCTAGGGTGAACGATAACTCGCCATCCAAGGGCACAGTGAGTGGTTTCATACTTGTTAGATAACTGAAATGGTCCCTTAGCTGGGCTTTCTTGAATCATATATATGTTGCGGTTGTCCAGCTGATTTGTCATTCCTGTTGAACCCAGCTATAAACCATAAGTCGACTCATTATAGGAGCACGGAGACCTTGAGGATAAGGATAATTTGCACTCTTATAGTGGGGACTGTATCTGGCTCTTTAAGCGCTCCCAGTGTTTTAGTACATTGAATGCGAGTTCTATCGACATCACCAGCGCTAGCTCTACCTTTTCAATCTCTGCGGAGAGCTCTCTTCTACCCGGGGTCACTTCTAGATCTTCTGACTTGCCTCTCTCTAGCCCTACCACGTCCGTCTCTATATCTTCCAGTTAAATCTTGGAACCTACTGACGGTCCAAGCACATTCCCTTCCGTAAAAACAGCCTTCTCTTTTGATTCTATAGTGATCGTCTCAAGGGGCGTCCAAAAAGCGATGGATGGGATACTGCGTTGTTTGCTTCAATAACTGGGCTTACTTTTCTTTTGTAACAGTGGTACATACTTAACTTTCATAGCCTGTACATAGCCCCAGCTAGAATGTTTGGATGAGATACTTGTAAGTTGACGGCTATCCTTTTCATATGTTAGAGATACACGCAATACCTAGAGTTGTAGTCTTTTATATGATATTGGCTTTATTTGACTGTCCTTTTAGGTGCTATAATATGCGATATTAGCTAGTATTCTGGTAAATAGATTCCATATTCTTGTTGGACTCTGCAAGCAAGATACCTTACCCATATCTGCATTGGGTCCCTCCTAGAAATTATTGATTCAAAACCACACCTTACAAATGACCAGGAGCTTTGCGGTATTATAATTGACGCTCTATAGTAATGTCGGCACGGTCAGGCGACCGAATCCGAGCATGCGATTCAACGATGATGAAGGGGATCGTATCATGGTGATTGGTAATTGTACATTGTCATTGTCGATTATATAGTTTTCTTCCATTCGCCGCCTTGTGCGATCGATTACCCATAACGCCAATCCAGGTATTTATAGTACACAACTCGAACAAGAGACCCAGTCGTCCGTTGAATCATCATCGAGTTCGGAATCGTCGGCATCGCATCATGAAGGTTCGTTGCATCTCCGAGTTACAGACCCAGCTCGCGCTGTTGCTCCCTGATCTTGTCGCGCTTGGCTCTGGCAGCGTTTCGGTTCTCGGCCTGCATCTTTGCTCGTTCGGCTTTTAGGCAAGCGTTGACGCGCTCCTTGGCATTGTTGCAGCTGCCGACAGCCTTGTGCATGAAGCCCTGGTTGTGGCACTCTTCGAGGGCGGCGATGACCTCTTCGCACGCTGTAATTAAGGGGTTAGTAGTTGTCGCATTATAAGGAAAAGATTGATATTACCCAGAGCATTCTTTGTATGAAGATGAGGATGCATGGTCCTGCCGAGGTTGTTTCTGAGTAAGTAATTACAGATTGAACCCTGAGAAGAAATCTAATGATCGCCACAGGCTGATAGGGATTGAAGATTGGGGTGGGAGCGCACGGACCAAGTATGAGGTTTGATGGAGTTCAGTGTTTTTGGAGGGGCATCTAACGTTAATTATCAACCTATTCACGTCTATTTCCACCTGAGACGTGATAGTTATCAACTCTTGATATTCACCACCACAAGACAACATAGTTACGGCTCAAAGCTCTCCAACTACTTCAATTATGTCTTCAGCAGCTCAGGTTCCTGCTAAGAAGCAGCAGGGTTAGTTCTTCTCCCACTCTAACGCCATCTCTTAATTTCTCACTCACTCTAAACTCTCTCGCAGATCTTCAGGCCACCTACTCCAACTACAAGAATACCCTTCAGCAAATAGCCCAGAGAATTGGTGATATCGAGCAAGAAGCTGAGGAGCACAAGTAAGTACTCCCGTCTCTACCACTATCTACAGTCCACCTTTTACCACTCTCCCAAGAGCGACGGCATGACGTCGGCGTGGTCAAACTCATCCCTCGCCATGCCACCCTCAAGCATCTCACCGCTGGTCGGTTGGTTTTCACCGCTTGTTCTAATTTGATCTTGGCCAGGCTTGTTTTGGAAACTCTCGAGCCTCTTTCTGAAGATAGGAAGTGCTTCCGTCTCATCAACGGAGTACTTGTCGAGAGGACCGTCAAGGATGTAGTACCAGCTCTCAAGACCAACCAAGAAGGACTCCGCAAGGTGCTGGATGATCTTGTGAAGCAGTACAAGATCAAGCAGGACGATCTTGAAAAATGGAAGGTAAGCTGAACTTTCAGTGTTGTCCTGTGTTGATCAACGTTAAATACTGACATGTGGCTCGTAGAAAAAGAACAATGTGCAGGTTGTACAGCAATAATGAGATCATGAAGACAAAATAAACTAAAGCATTTTTCTCCTTTACAAAGGATAGTGATCTGACCTTCGTCTCATTGTATATGAAGGATGTTGGATGTAGTACCTTCACTTTGATAGACTTCACTCCAACAGGCATCCCCTCGGTATTTTCTAACCCGAACCTCCCGTTGTTTGACCCCGGTCTCAGAACCACGGGATATGACGGGCTTGGCCCTTGATTGCTTACCATAACACATCTGCCTTTCAGGCTGAAGAAGCAGCGCAATGAGAGGGAGAAGAAAAGATGGTGTTGATGCGCTGTACATTCGCTGAGCGTTGTGGGGTTATGGCGGCAACGGCGTCTCTATGTCCAACCGCATTAAAGCCCCGGAAACTCGAAACCCTGAACTGGGATTTTTTTTTTTTTTTTTGAAATGCACGACACAGCAGACACAATGCAATGCAATGTCATGCGAGGTTTAAAGGGTGGGAATGTGTTTGAATGGTCCAAAAGGCCCCGATTAACGAGGCTTGCCCACCGGTTGCATATACACACATATGCTGGATTGGTGTATTGGAGTGAAGCTTGAGTGAGTTTCTCGATACACTACGAGGTTCGAGGAGAGAATAAGACTACTGCGGCACAATGGCATTAACCCGATGTGTTAAAGTTATTTCTACGATTAATATCTCAGGACGAAGATATGTGCATCTTGAGGCGACGTGCGTAAGAGCTGGAGGACCAACGATACTGTAGATAAAATAACGGTTGTTCTATCTATCTGTGTGTGACGTCTGGTTGAGTTGTCTTTCTGTCTGGCTATTCTTGACCGAGATCTCAAAGACTGGGCGACAGGGACTAGTGATGACGGCATACTGGCAACCAAAGCTGCAAGTCATCAGTCGTTTGTTGCCTTTACTCCCACTTCTCTCCACCATTATTGACACCATTGTCCTGCGGGGGGTCTGTTCACTCAGGCAACAGGTCGGCTATTGACATGACTACCCATCTGACTAGCTGCTGCTGCGCCCACGTCCCCTCTTCAAATGCGGCACAGCTGTTGTTATTATGCAGGACGCCTTCTCGAGAAAGGGCTTCAGGAATGGCTTCAGACGGAGGATAAGATGAGGTCAACTATACCACCCCCAGTGTAAGTCAGCATTAACCCTAACCTACTTCCTCGGCGGTCAGTCGTTCCGAGAGCAGCAACTAAAGCAAAAGTCCCGATTACAGTGGCTTAGCTCAGTTGAACAAAGTCTTAATTTGGAGCGTTTGGTCTTTGGATGGATGCATTGGGTTCCAACCATGGGAACGCCTCACAATTGGGTAAGTAGTAGTATCTGGGATTATTATTATATAAGTCCTAAACGTCATAGCACATGATTGTTGAGGATTTGCTGATTCTAGTGAGAGCTGAAAATAATGAACTACCTCGAATGGATTGGCTACCTAGGTACTCTGAAGTTGTAGGAAATGGCGTTCTCAACGATACGCTATATCATTGGCAAGATCAAATCGTAACTTAAGATGAGACTGGTCCCAACTTGCCGGGCCCTTACATATTTGTACTGTCTAAACTGGACCGTTGTGAAAGAAGTTAAACTGTTGATTGGACTGCAGTTATCCAAACGGGCTGAAGGCTCGTGGCTCAGCTGTTGGCTTGCTTATGAGGCAATATTTGCGGGAGCTCACAGGCTGTAAGGGCCGTAAGGTGTAAATGAGGCCCAGAAAGGATTCGGCCCAACCGGACGAAACGGATGTAAGAGCCTAGGCCAGGGCCATCACCTGTCCCTTCTGATAAAGACGAAAGAGACTTGTGACGGGTGGCTTGATAAATATGTCATTGGCAAATGGAGAATCAAGGTCGCCCACCCTCTTAGTACCGCCCAGGTGGACTCGATCATGACCGGTCAAGTTCTTGAAGGTGCCTGAAGGTGCCTGAACGTCATTTTGAGGAGACATCCAATGCCAGACCGTAGATGGGGTCATGTCTGCAGAGTTTTGTATGTAGACATATCCTGATATTGTAGAAGGCCTCGTTACAGGCAACAGACCTCTATAGCAGCCCTAGTATTACCCGACACACGTTTTCTTGGCCAGTACAGTATTACTGGAAACACGGGTTCCTTCGTACGATGGTCCCCCGGAATATAAAAAGAGTTTGCGACACACCGCCTGAGCCATGCTCGTGTGTACCCGTGGTCGTGGGGAGTGTTTGCAGCAACGAGTCCAACCTAGTCCAGGGCTTTGACTTAGCGGCTGAGAGAATCAAGGAACGAGATCCATCAATCAAGTGGTATTCCTTGCTTGGGAGAGTGGGATAGTCGAGGTGGTAGTTAGACGGTATACGCTGTTCTAGCAAACAGCTGACTGAGTACTTGCATAATAAGGTACCTAACTATGTAAATAGAGAAAGGTAAATATAGGTTAGACTTAACTATTATGTTAGAATATGTTGTAACGTTATGAGATTCCATAAACAAAGCAGAATACACAATGAAGCTTATCTATGTTCAAGACCCCATGGCCTTTCTCCTCCAGACATATTAAACCAAGATGCATGATGACCATAGATGCTAAGGTGCAGTACAGAGCTGTCTGTGATCCTCCCAATGAGGCTAGCAAAAGCGGAATGTTATCGATAACTCGATGTCCTGTAGCTCGCTGTGCCTAGCAACAGGGGTCTGGACACCGCTGATTTTAGCCTGGGGTGGAGGGGAGCGCCTTAGGCTCCCAGCTACCTTAGTCACTACGTGCCTAGGTAGGTACCTAGCCTCAGCCTTGGAGAACGAACGGGAGGTTGGTGTTTGTTGTTGGCATGCTAGGAATTAGGTAGGTAGCTATCCAAATCTAGAAACGAAACATCCAACCTCAGTCAGTTTCCCATCTTGCCAACTTAAACCTTTCCAGTCATCGGCTCGTATTGGATCGCGTCTTGACCGCACATTGAGCCTCATCTCTCGTCCTTGATCCCATTTTTGCTTGATCCATCTTGCAAGTATCTTTTTTCTACCTACCTTGACAAGAGAACCAACCCCACGCCTGTTTCTGCACTCCACATGCACCTCACTGCGACCACAAGCGAACAGCTCAGACACCCTCTCGCTCACCACTCGCTCACTCAACAACTCACATCCGACCACTTAGCCTCGCTTCCAACCGGTCGTCTTCCTCTCAGCTTCTAACGTTATCCTTCCCCTGTTGGCGAACCCCAGAGCAAGCGACAAGCAGCCCTCATCCTCATCGATCACCCTAACGCACGCCCGCCCTGGCCTCTTCTGTCTGGTACCCGTCTATCGCCCGCGCCCACTGACGCGATTTGGCAAACCCCGCGGCTCTCAGCTGGCATTGGCATTGGCGAACGAGACGCTTGCGGCCCTCGTGTAACCCATCTTTGAAGCTCCGTAACATACCCGGTAAACCCCTACGCAGTCCGGTGCAGTTCGCCGCTGGCCGTCAGCTAAATCACGACCCGAACCTGCGCCGCTCCGTCCCGTTGACTCTGGAACCCTCCCGTCCCGGGACGACGTCACTACAAACAAACTCCATTGTCCTGCGTCCTGCGCGTATCCTTTACTTCCAACGCGTGTGTTACAGGACCCTTGCCTTTGCGCGTCGGCCTTGACCCTCAATCTGTATCTGTCAGCCGTCTTTGGCCTACGACAGCTGCAAGCACTCGCCGCGAAACCTCGCGCGACTTTAGCTTACCTTACCTTGGCCTACGCTCGTCAGGCACTTGTACGTACCATTGTCGCTCTCCAGATCACGGCTTCCGTCTGTTTTTTTTTTAATTTTTTTAATCTGTTACTCTTTCAAATCCTTCCTTCTTTGGACCTTGAAGTCTTGGTCCCCGCCTTTCACTTTTCTCTGCTTGGCTTTTGTACTGAATCGCCCACCCCCCTCCTACTCCAGGTCCCGCTCCGCTCCATCTCTATCTTAGTTACCTCACCTCACCTCACCTTACCTACTTACCTACCTTACCTTGCCTCTTCCAAGTCCGCATCCCACTATTCTCAACAACCACTCCTCAACTTTCACGCACACACCCCCAAGGACCCTAAGCGACCAGCGTCATAGCCCCAAGATCCCGGGCCAGGGACCGCCTGCATGAGCGACTAAGAAGCTTCGTCGGTACTCAGGATTGACTTGACGCAGCACTGCAGAAACAAGACCCCTCTACCTCTATCGCACACCCTGACGCTTGCAAGCCTTACCGTTTGCGACGTGGCCTGGGGACACATCATCGCAAGGCCTAGCTGTGCGAGCCCGAAATTCCCTTTGACAAAGGACGCTAGCAGCCGCTGCAGGTAGCCAAATATGTCGGATTCCCCCCAATCCCCTCCCAAGGAGGTTGACCAAGGTGCACCGTCACCCGAGGACGAAGCACAAATGAATGAGCAACAAGACCCACAGTCCGCAAACACTGCGGGATACGAGTTCGAGGGTGTAAAGGAGCAGGATCGATGGTTGCCTATAGCCAATGGTAAGTCATCTATAGCCAGATGGTTCTCGATATGATTTGCTCGTCCCTTTCTGCGCGAGCTGTTTGACGCCTCAGCCCGCCAGCCGTGCAGATCTGGATCCGTCTCATGTCTTGCGATTCGTCCTCAAAGTCGCCCAAAGCGCCTCGCGCTTCAAAGGCCGGCAGAGCTGATGAGCTTGATGCTAACATTCGTAACTTTGCTCCAGTCGCTCGAATCATGAAGAATGCGCTACCCGAAAATGCCAAAATCGCAAAGGAGGCCAAGGAATGTATGCAGGAATGTGTGAGCGAGTTCATCTCCTTCATAACCAGCGAGGGTGAGTCGTGATTCCTTACCCTGTCTGCTGAGACTCCAAGATCCGAGTCATGTCTCTCATCTGCAGCATGCTGACCGTTTGGACTTACACAGCGTCGGAGAAATGCCAGCAAGAAAAACGCAAGACAGTCAACGGTGAAGACATTCTGTTCGCCATGACATCCCTGGGATTTGAGAATTATGCAGAGGCTCTCAAGGTCTATCTTAGCAAGTACCGTGAAGTGAGTTGATGTGAATATGTTACAGCTTGTTGATATACTTACCTGCGCAAACAATAGCAACAGAATCAATCCAACCGAGACAGGGTCATGGAGAACACCCCTTGGCAGCCGGGAGCTATGATGGGCGATGCTAAGGCCGAGGCCGGCGCTGTTGGTGATTTCGGACAAGAAGGCAACAACGTCGAGGGCGGCCCTGAAGCTAACTACATCTACGGAGCGCAGCCCGGCCATAACGGCGCCGGAGAAGGCTACTAACCGACGATTCCGGAAGGCCGATCACATTAGCTTGCTGAGGCAAATGGTTTTGCTGCTACAGATACGGAAACAAACTGAGAAATCAAGAATGACAGCCAGCAAACGCCGCTCAAAACACTGGAGGATCGTATATGCCGAGACACAATGGAACCATATCGATATGTGTATAATTGCCGCGGGAGGTCGCTGAAGGAATGAACCGCCTATGGGAAATGGGCGCGAGTGTACATTGTATGAGGAGGAATGGAAATGGGATTCTGCAGGAGATATCAAATATTGGTGGTGTTTTATGGGATAGAGTTCCCGATGGTGCCTTTTGCTTTGCGTGCAGACCCGGGAGCAGTCCCAGGTTGACGCATTTATTATTCAGACAGTTAAGTATGGGACTCCAAGATGCAGAGCAACGGATATGTATCGAGTCTTGGGACGATTTAGTTCTACCTTTTCCAGTAGATTTTATTGAACGAATACCTGCACTGTAGTCTATTTCGTTTGAGATGGCATTGTTTTAGTAATGGTCTTACTGCGTATGTGAATTCTCACGTGATTAGTTCAAACGTGTAAAAGTTATGCGCCATTGAGATCTGGCGCCAATTGATCTCACAATTAGATGAAATGCTATTGTAGCTCAGAAATGAGGTTGAATTTCATTGTCCAGTGACGTGAGTGTGGAGGGACAATAGCTAAACGAAAAACAAAGCCAGTCCGGATCAGGTAGTGGCACGTGTGCCGCTCCACCTAAAATTATCAAAAAATGGGACCCCTCAAATTGTAAGAAAAAGTTGACCATCAGCAGCTAAGGCCAGGATCAATCTTCCTTCACCACCGCCACCTTTGTTATTTTAGGCAGAGAAAGGCTCTCGTCTTCCCCTCAAATTTATCGACCAGCACTTGTGCTGATGAGACATGATTATTATGACTGCTGATTCATCTCAGTCGATATCTCAACATATTCTTCAATCCATGATTATACCTTGAACCGAGACACCGAGCCCTCTGTTGCCTGAGAAACGCCACCATTTCGAGGGCGAGCGGCAACGCACAACGAGCAAATACACCCGGTTATTAGCCTTTCAACACGAGCTACATTCATGCGACCATTTACTCCATCGACCAGGAACCTTTCTGGTCCCGCTCCAAAGAGCTCGACGCCTGTCCGCTCTATCCTTAAGCCGGTGTCTATCCTGGGGAGGAGAAAGGCCGAGCATGCTGGGCTCAGCAATCCTGTCGACGAACCCGAGAGTCCCACAAAACGGCGCAAAGTACTGTTTGACGATATTCGAAACGTAACGTACGAGGTGGGAAGGAGAACGATGGATGAGGTGAAGTTAGAGGTCAGGACTGCTCTCGAGGAGCACCTGCGAGGAAATGACGGCCAGTATGATACCCTCAAAGAACTTTTTGCCAGCGATAAGCAGCGATACCTTCCACCTGTTGTCGGCGAGGAAGACGATACCCTGAAGCCTCATGAGCTCCAGGTCTACGTCATGGCCCTCACTGGATGTGTTCCCATTCTCAAGGACAAGGCTTGCAACGGCCTTGTCAAAACCATTTTGAAATGCTCCTGGCTTGGGCGCGACGACGATTTCGTCAAGGTCTTTACCCATTTCTTGGCGGCTTTGGTCAGCGCCCAGGGTTCCTACCTATCCCCTGTTCTTGGGATGATGGTGGAGAAATTCTCTGATAGTCGATCTTCTGTGTGGAATGTCCCAGACTTTCCCGAGGTCAGCCGCGAGACCATGCGCGATAGATTGCACGGCACCCTGCAGTATATGCTCCAGATGTTTCCATCCGCTGTTCCAGTGCTAGAGGGTCTCCTTGGCTCCAAGTTTCCATTTCCCGACCAGTCCATGCGCGTCCACATGGCCTACGTCGATAATCTGTTGCGAATCAAGACATACGTGCCCATCTTGCGCGACGAGGTACTCGATCTTATTCTCAACCGAGTCGTCAAAATCGATTCCCAGATGCAGGTCGATCTGGAAGACATGGACGATGATGTGACTGCCGCTGTCATGTACGCCCTCCGCGGCCACTCAAATGGAGATACATGGGAAGACGACGACGACGACGACGACGAGAGCGACACAGAATCGGTCGATAGTGACGATCCCGATTTCGATGAAGATGCCTCCAGAATCAAGTCGATTAAGGGAAGCGTGGAAAAGATGGACGCTGTCCTTGACACACTCTTCCGCGTATACACACCTCACTTTACCAACCCGGGCTCTGACACTGCCTTCGATATGTTTACTGTCCTGCTCCGCGAGTTCGATCACATGGTGCTGCCTACCTACAAGTCACGACATACACAATTTCTCATCTTCCACTTCGCACAGATGCACGAGCGGTTGACCGATGCATTCTGCGGTCAGCTTATCGCCACTGCATTTCAAGGCAACACTCCGAACGTCCTTAGGCAGGCCGCCGCAGCTTATCTCGCCAGTTTTGTGGCCCGCGGAGCCCATCTACCAGGCAGCCTTATCCGAAGTATCTTTGGACTCCTTCTGCACCATCTTGACATGTATCGCAAGAAGTATGAGCCTCTCTGTCGAGGACCAGATCTCAAGCGATTTCACCCTTACTACAGCCTCGTCCAGGCAACACTATACATCTTTTGCTTCCGCTGGCAAGATCTGATTGTGTCGACGCCCGAGTTTGTCGATCCCGACGACCCTGCATCATACATCGGTCAAGAGATGGAATGGATGGGTACATGCAGAAAGGATCTTTCGGTGCAAATCTTTGGCAAACTTAACCCTCTTAAGGTCTGCGCGCCTGTTATCGTTGAAGAGTTTGCCAAGCTATCTCATCGTCTCAACTTTATGTACGTCTATCCGTTGGTGGAAAGCAACAAGCGTGTTCGCTTGACGCAGTACCTTTCTGCAACCTACTCAACTGGAGGAGCTCTTCGAGACGCCGGGTACGAGATGCAAGATGAGAGCTTCCACCAGCTGGACCCCTACTTTCCCTTCGACCCATACCAGTTGCCGGTCAGTAAGCGGTGGCTGGAGAAAGATTATGTGCACTGGAAGGCAGTGCAGGGACTGAACGCCGAGGACGAGGACGATAGCGATGACTTGGACGATGACCTTGATGAGGACGATATCGAAGAAGGGACTGCGACGGACAGCGATGGTGACGACTACGAATAGATTTGTGGTGTACCTTTATGTGTCAGTGATTTCAAGGGTTTATTCAGCAAGGCGTTGGTGGATATTGTGTGATTTGACTCGAAAAAGGCTTTGGACAATACCCGAGAGACTTCGGTATTTAGAAACGGGTTTATGACTGCCAGGACAATATAGGCGTTATGGTATGAACGCCTTTTTTTTTTTTTTTAGAAAGCAAACCAAGAATGAAAGTTTCTATACAAGATATTCTGCTATAAGTTATAAATGAGTGAGTGCTTTGGAATCTTTTTGCCCAACGTGGAATCTCCGCGGAAAACACTGGAGATTTGTGACGTAGACAGTTCCATCAGCCACTTCACAATGGCCCTTTTTCAACGCTTTGTTTGATATGACTGGTAATGAATCCCTCGTAATACCCCCAAAAAATCTCCGATACGGGGCTCGTGACTCTCTCCGCAGATGCATGTCTGACACCAGCTGAAACGGTCCTTTTTATTTTATTTTCTCTTCTTCTTTTCCCCTTCTTCTCTTATTCGTTATCGTCTATTCAAGTGTCCGATATTCGTGATATGTTTTATTAGTTTCGTTCTATCTACGCTATACTCCTTCCAGATCCTAGTTTAAAATCAGAAGGGACGGATATACGTATTCCGTAGCCGATATTGAATCTTTCCGCGCTTACTCACTCGCATGAGAGTCATTAAGTGGGACGATCTCGGCAGCCACTAACTAACCAACTTCAACAAGACCCTGCATTTTCATCGTCATGGCGAATACAGATACAGCAGATCAGAAAAAACCATCATTTACCGATTTCTTGAAAAATTCAAAGCAAAAGGGAAGCGTATGTGAGGGCAGTGAGTGTGTTACACCGCAGCAGCGGAGGGCGAGGAAGAGTAGAACAAGTGAGGTTGTGAGTAGTGAGTGTAAGTATTGATCGTGAGACAAGTTTCTTTACTATCATGAGGCTTTTTGCTTTTGGCTTTATCCTTCAAATTCTTCTATATGTTCTTGCTTCTTTACCATAATATACCCACCAAGTGGAGCGACTGGTAGTCAGTCTTGTGATCGATCTCTATGTTGAGGCGGAGGCACCTACCTACCAATACAAACAAAATATTTGACTTTGTCCTGTCTATTCATCTCACCGAGTCAGGACGTCAGAAATAAACTAACAACCATCAGCACCAGAAACCACCAGCGAGACATCACCACAGAAACCACGAAAGTCTCTCACAGCCACCGAAAAGGCAAAGCTCCGGCGCACTCAAGTCAGACGAGCCCAGATCCAGCACCGTCAGCGCAAGGCCGAGTATCAAAAGCAGCTTGAGCTTGATATCGCGCACTTTCGAGAGCTCATTGCCCTTACTCAGTTCGAATCAGACCAACTTGTCAAAGACAATGAAGCCATCAAAGCGCTACTGACGAATAGGGGTATTGCGATGCCAAGATGCAAGACCATGTGTTCCATCCGCCCGAGAATCACCAAGGAGGTTGTTCGTGGTGGCGATGATGCTTGGGTTGATGACGCATTAGGTCTGGACACGAAGCCCGAGGATCTTGAGATGGGTCTCGGGGAAGAAGGGGATAGGTTTGCAGATGTCAACGTTGACGATATCATCGTCACCCTACAAAAGGATGAATCCATGGATACTCCCGCCTTTAGTATCCGACCCAACGAGTCAAGCAACATCACGACAAGTCCACCACCGGTAGATCTTAATCTCACCCCAGAAGAAGAACAAAAGGCTGTCAACTTTATCCTCTCGTAAGAAATTCCTGTCTCCTCTATACGATCGATACCTTAGAACAGACTCACTGACATCTCACAGCCTCGAACACATCTGCTGGGATCACTTCTGGCTCGGCGACTATCCCTCACATGCTCACCTTTCCAACGATGAAGCCAAAGGACACACCCTTATGGCCTCATCCCTTTGCATGGCCAATGCGCCCATCCATGTCTTCGACGGCCGCAAGCAAGTCTCATCTGCATCATCCTGCCACAACCGTCGTGCTCTCGGACAAGATCCCTACGTGCCCCCTGTCTTACTCGAGTGGCCCTCACCCCGTATATCGCTCAGTTCGTTGCACGGTCTCGCGCAGAGTCTTAACCCGGGCGACATGGAGCTCACGCCCGTCCAGGCATGGTTTGAGCTGGTGACTCGCTACGACAAGACTGTGCTGCTAGAGAGGCTGAGCCTGCTGGGGAGAGAGCTCAATGGTGTGGCCAAGTGTCTGGAGTTTGGCGCTGTCATGGAGAGGGATGCGTTCGAAAATGTCGTTGCGAGGGTGTTTAGTGGCACTTTAGAGGAGGCACTGACTTCAGCTTTGATGTTGGATCAACCAGTGTGTCAAATTAAAGATACTGCCTCTGCGCAGATCGAACAAACAAATGTGTCTACGAATCAGCCGGAAAGTGTGGGATACGATCAGAGCTGAGGCAGGAATAGAGTAGTTGAGCAAGAAGAGCTTCTAGTCTCTATATATGTTACAAGAGCAGCTGTATAAAGTCGAGGTAAGGATACTGAAGACACAGTCAAAATAGGAAACTGGCAGAAGCCAAGAGTAGCAAAGATGGGCCCGCATCATTTGAGGGCCATGGTTGATAATGATATTTATTTTTACTGACGAATGTTAGATCTCGCATACATGTGGACAAGACTGTGTTGCTCCTCGGAATATTATTATTTTAGGCAAAATAGCTCGCTAGAATATGCCAGCTCTATTAAATTCATCTTCCCACCGCCTATGTTCTAGTTTTACCTCTATAACGCCCTTACTATACTCCTCTCGTCAAAGATATCCTTTAGTAAACTAGAGATACAAGCTTCCCTATCAAGTCGACCCATTGCGTATGTCGACTCAAACGCAAAGATACTGAGCTGCCCAAAGAAGGGCCGGAGTACCTTGGCCACTAACTCGTCCTTTCTATCTAGGCTGACATCGTCATTGATGCCGCCCGGTCCAAGCAGTGGCCGTCGGGAGGAACCACTTGCCACTGGATTTACCACGGAAGAGGATTGGAAGCCTGAGTGGTTCGCAGCACCGAGTTCATCAGAGAGCTCATCGACGAGTGCGACTGGTTGGTAGGTAGATGACCGGTACACAGCGTCAATAGTGTCGGTGATAAACAGCCACTCGTGAAGTTGGAAATCATCTGGAGCCACGCAGATCAGGAGATCGAGTAGCTTACAGGCTTGGAGAATCGAGGCATTGGTGTAAGTGTCGGAAGCAGTGCTGTTGTCGGGTGCGGCAACTGAAGAGATGGCAGCATGAATCTCGGCATTGACGACCGGCCACAGCATGCCTAGGTGAATAGCACTGGTCTTGAGAGCGAGGGCGCGGAAGACCATGTAGATATCTGCCCTCGTGGTCGACGATGGCGAAGATGTTGATGAGGCGCCAAGAAGCTCAGCCAGCTTACCAAATATATCTGACAAGTCTGACACAAACGCGTCCTCTGAGCCTGCAAGGATCAAGGTTGCAATTCTTCGGAGGTTGAGCTGTGTCTTGCGATCAGCTTCGAGACGAGCTGAAGTTGCTCCGACACCAAACACAATGCCCGCTGTTGTAGGGGCGCTGATACGACCAACAATCTCAGGCATCCTCTCCTTGTCTGTAAGGGTCCATTGTCTGAGCAGCGGTAGCCAGTCTTCCTTTGCCAAGTCCAGGTCCATGCCAAAGAACTTTGAGTCATTAAATGCATCGCCCACATCCCTCTTCCAGTTCTTCTGGTTGTTGTGCACTCTCGTCAACTCATAGAGAAGACGCATGGTACTCTTGGACACTATATCAGGGAACCCCTTGGCCCGCAGAGTCGGTCCAATAACGCTATTCGAGACATTTGTCGCCGCCGAAAGCACCCTGTCAGGCTCGACCAAAATCTTGCTCAGGTTGGGAACAATGGAAGCAAGGATAGATACAACATCATCAGGCCCATCACCGACTCCGTTGAGGGTGTTGCCGGAATCAGACTTGGGAATGCCGCTGCTCGAGGTTGCTGGGTCAGTAAATGCTATAGGCCTCGTGGTGAAAAGGGCAGCAAGCAGGCGGATAAATGTGTCCTGGAAACCATGTCAGTAAATACGTCAGCCTAAGATACGGAGTCGAATAATACCCCTAGCTCTTTACGCATCCTTCTTTGTTCCCCAAAGTTGGTATTGTCGACCTTTTCGCCTAGGATAGCAGCGAATTCGAGCAAATTCGGCAGTGTTTGTCGATGTGGGAATGGGTTTGTTAGAAGATCTTTGAGGAATGCCATGCAGTCTTGCCAAATCTCATCCATTGCATCATCGTCTAACGTTCTCGTATACTCGACAAGAAACCAAACAAGGTCAGTGTCTTGTAGAGATATGGTCATCGTTGACTTCGATGCAGGATCGACGGCGCCCGCGTTCGTTCGTCGGTAGATAGCATTGAACAAGGCTGGAATGCAATGCTTCGGCCGGCATGCCTCCAGCGCATATAGCATATTAAAAACTTGTGTTGAATCTGCATCCTCAGTTGGTTGTTTCCAAATAGCAATGACTGTCTCGAGACATTCAAGATTCTCTGCAGTAAAAAGATGCTCGAGCAGCCGCCTGGCGCGGTTACGCATGCGCAGGGATGTGTAGTTGAACGATCCAAAAGAGCCTTGGTCCTGCTTGCTCGAGTTGTTGCCCTGACCCCATGTCCAAATCTTATAGCAGATACGAACGGCATCTTGGAAGGCCAGCTGTACGGTTAGCCGGTCATTGGCTGTAGCACTACGTGACTGAGGAGCATCTGACTGCCAGACATTTGACACCATGCTTCCAAATAGGGATTGAGGCTGATCTGGGCCCTTGACCACCTGTGTTCGGGCTTCTTCCCTCAGAAGTTGTTGGTGTGCCCGTGCGAGAACTTGCTCAAGCCCATTAAGAAGGAAGATGAGCGTAGACTCGGGCGATGACCTCTCGCTGCTGAGGGAGAGGGAATTGGAATAAAATGTCTCTTTCAAGTGCGTAAAGGTTGTGCCAATTTCTCTGCAAAGGGTCTCAACCAGAGGAATAAGTACCTGGAAGATCGAGTCGGAATAAAGTGGCAAGCACTCAGACACAAAGGCAACCCAACTATCTAAAACTGGACGGCTACTAGACGAGCTGAGACCGTCTTGGAGGCACTGAAGCAACTGGGGCGGTGGTGCCGTAGCAACTGGCCGAGCCTCTGCTGCTGAAAGAGATGGTCTACTTCCCCTAGGGTCAAATGATGATGGTCGCCGTTCAGATACAGGGGAAGCAGGGGCGTCAACAGGTGCAATGTCTCTAAGCTTGAGTGTATCATACACGACATCAAGCAAGAGAACCTGCACGTATGCATCAGAGCCTTGAAGTGACTTGAAAAGTCGCTCGATGAGAACGTTTTCGAGATGTTCCGCCGAGAGAGGGGCGGCAAAAGGGCTGAGAAGAAACTTGTGGAGGAGACTGAGCGCGTATCTGTAAAGCTGGTTGACACAGTCCTCAAACTCCTTGGAAGCACTTTTAGCAGGGTTGCTCGTTATACACCTTATACAAACATTAACAAAGAAACCCTGTAGCGTCATCTCATGCTCTTCTCCCCCAGCTGTTGTTCAGTTAGAATAGGGTTGTGCATTATACGATGTGTGTCTTACAACTTATCTGCATGTGTTGGCCGTGGAAAGAGACATGCTTTGATGCCAGAACAGTCCACGATATCTCTCCGGCGCAGGCCAGGATGTTTGAAAGTGTCCGTAGATAGTAAAGGCAAAGGTCTAAATCTTCATCCTCAGAGAACTTGGCTGATTCTTCGTCGCCCTTCTCATCACTGTGCGCTAGCGATTGCAAGAAGGGAATCTCAGACAGCTTAGAAATGAAGATCAAGAAAAGGCTGCCGATGGTTAGCAAAAAGTTTCATGCATAGTAAGGCTCCCGCTTACCGATCGATGCCCAGCATGCTGTTGAGCCATGACTTTACAGTCATGTATAGTTCAGTACGGTCATCTTGTAGAGTGTCGAGAATAAGGAATACGGGCTGTGTAAGCATAATCTCGTAATTGTCTGCTCCAGCAAGGCGGGGCAGAGTCTTCACATCTAGCATTGGTGTCTTGGAGCCCCGTCGTTCGGAAGACACATTGTCTTGCAGGGTGTGCGACCACAGTACACCCAATGCGCGGCCTTTATCTACAAGCTCAACGACACCAATGCGAGCAGCATCTTGTGAGATAATGAGGCTAGACAACGCTGCCTCGATATCCCGATTAGAGGGTGACAGGGCCGACTGCAGCTGCCATAGGCCTCGAACTGCTTCTACATGATATTTCGGTTCAGATGCGGATAGATACGTCCAGGCATGCCGGACGAGAAGAGGGACCAATCTTGAGAGTTGTGTCTGATCGATTCTCTCTGCGTAGTATAGCTGGGTTGATAGTTGTAATATGGCCGAGAAAGAGGGGAATGACATGATCCCTGGGTGCTCCAGAAGGTCATACATAAGTTTAAGAAGTTGTTCTTCTTTGACTCGGCATGTCTTTGGCGTCTTATGTACAGCCAGAATCAGGAGTCGGATGCAAGCATTGAGGTCGGCCTCGGAGGCCCCCAGGTCTTCACAGACAAATTGCGCAGCTTTTTCCAGGATCATCTGTCCTATAGCGAAAGCGCCGAAAGGTGGCACAGATGCATCAATGTTACCCTGCTCCGTGACATAAAAGTTCCGCGACTTCTTCAATATCTCCATATTGGAAAGAGATGTTGACTTGTCCTCTGACTCGTTACTAGTCTCGGGGAAAACTCTCTCCGGGACAAGTTCCAAGAGTGACAGGGCGACATTCTTGGCTTGGCTAGATAGGGAGGGCGATAGCAAATTTGAATTGCTGTTCGATGTTGTGCGTTCCTTGAAATCCTGTAGCATAGCTAGAGCGGTTAAGCAACATAGAGGCGCATGGATAGTGATCATTTCTTCCTCCCTGACGTTGAAATTGGACAAGATGAAGCTTACTAGGGAAAGCTTGTCACTTCGTTCGTGCGAGTTGAAACTCCCTGGACCCAGAGCTTGCGCAAGGAGCCCGACAATGTCGCCATAAATAAGACCGCTTTCGATTCCATCAAAGAAGACGCTGGCGCTTCGCAGGACTTCATTGAACTCTGACTTGCTTGGGGCCCGATCCTTGAATCGCCGCACGCTCTCAATTATAGGGAGAAAGACCTCTGGAACAACTAAGCCGCCAATTTCCCATCTGTCCATCAATGACAGACATATTCTGTAGGGTTTAGCGCGTTCGCTTGCATTATTCTGCGAGCTGCCCTCGATCATTTGCAGAATAGCCTTGATTAATGGATGCAGGCCAAAATCTTCGAAATAGTTTGTCTTGGAAGCCAGAAAAGTATGCTGGTCATGAGGTGGACTTGATGCGTTTTCGGCACTGTGATCATGCTCAGCCGTTGGTTCGGGACCAAGTAGCCAGGCCCATAAACGTCTGTTCAGGCTCATATCACGCCGAGTGACTACACCGACAGCTGCTTTGAGAAGCAATTCCAAGTCAACTTGTTTCACCCGGGCCTGAACAACATGCGAATTCAATGGAAGGTGGGAGACTAGCAGATCCAGGAAGCCTCGTTGAATTAGTAATTGTTCGTCTGAGAGACCACTTGCAAAACAGCGTAGCAAGAGGCCCGGCTCAGGAGATGTCACAATGTTTGTAAGTTTGTTTCTAACGTCTTCAGTAGTACCGCTCTGTGATGGTGTCGATTTGTTCGCAGGCTGTGGTCCTAAAGGGGGTAACGATCGTACTAAGTACGCGAGAGCACCAGAACGCCGACTTTGGCTGGTTATTGATGCTAAGAAAAAGCATTGCCAGAAGAAAGCATCCCCTGATGAGTGTTGGCTGTCAATCTCTTCGCTATCCGTCGGTCTAATGGCATGCTTGAAGCTCTCAACCAGTCGTAATGTACGATCGAAATCCTCACTTGTCTCTTCTTCTAGGCCAGGGAGTAAAGCGAGAACTATAGATTTCATTGCCGGTCGAAGCGATCGAGGATCGATCTCGAGAAAGTGGCGTTCGAGAAGATCAAGATATGGCGCCCGTACAGACAATGAAGCGAAGGAGAGGACCGTGGCCAATCCTGGGAGATATAGAGGGACATCTCTAGACAGGCCATCTTTCCCTATGACCGAGAAGACCAAATTGTAAAGTTCTAGAGCTTTTTGATGCACGCCGGATGGAAGGGAAGGGTTGAGACACTGTGAGAGTCGTTTCGCAACAGTTGCTTTAGATGGAATCACATTGACGGATTTCGGGCGAGCTTGTAGAGCCTGGAATTTGTTAGCATGTTTGAGCTTCCAGTTGGACTTTAATAGCAACGCACTCTGAGGAGTTTGTTCAAAAAGGATATGTAGTCTGCCCACTCTTCTAAAGCAGTCTCGAATAACACGAGTGCCCTGTCAACTCCTTGGGCATACTTGCGATAGTATTTGTCCTTGACAGGATAATCTTCTGTAACTATAAGTTAGCAATCGACTCTATTATCTCCACAAGCTACAGCACAAACGGACCTCCGCCAAGTTGATTCCTCCATTGTCGCGGAATAGGTGATTCTCGTCCTGAGCTCTCGGGGGAAACTGAGCGACGACCGGACCCGGGCTCAAGAGCCATGGCTGCTAACTATTGCGGATGAAGGCGAGAGTGAGGACATCGGGTTCTTTGTAGTATAGCGACAGCATCAAAAGGCATCGCTAGGGGTCAGGAATTGTTAAAGGTCGGTCTGGCAGCTCGAGATTAAACCGACGTAATCTCAAGCAGGCGCACCGATTCCATCCAGAAGGCTACGTGGAGCATACAGGCAGCTCTTAAGCCCCTGCTGCATCCACTGAAGACACCCTGAGCTACACGTGCATCTAGAGCTCCAATTGGTCAGAGCATTCAAGCCTCCGCAAGGCTGCAACAGCCCCTCCAGGACTTTGGTGCGTCATGTCCAAACCTCCTCTTTCCTCCTGTCCTAAGAAGGTATCGTTATCTCTTCCTCAATTATCGTCAACTTCACTCAACATGGAATAATGGCCTCGCTCACCCCTTTTGGAAGTTTTCCAGTTCACATGTCTCTGGCTACAATAAATCTCCTACCACTGCCCCTTAGAGTTGGCTGATCCGCATGGAAATGCGATCAACGAACGACCTGCGCACTACACTATCATGGAGTCTGACGAGATGAGACCGAAGCCAGCGTCTCCTACGGACGAAGACTATCGTCCTCCACTACCGCCTCGGCCATCAACGAACGCTTCTACTGATCCAGGATCTCTGCAAGCTCAAGCAACCACGGCGATAACTCCTGTCGAGATTCAGACACTTTCTTTTCCCGATGGATCCCGGGGAACATTTCCCACGCCCGGACCCGATTCTCTTCCCAGTCCCGTCGATAGCGGACATGCCTCCTCTCATCGACGGGAGAGTAGTGTCGGCGGCGAGGCAGACGAGACTGCTAGCGTTATGAGCTTCGCGCCGACAATGCGACCTGCTGGCGATATCGCAAGTTTGCTTGCTGGAGAATTACATAAGAAGAGCCCGGCTTGGAAAATGCTTCGAACTCAGTCAGCCACAGTTCTGCCTTTTGAGAAGAGCAGAATAGGCGCAGACGACCGATTTGCTGAATTCCATCACGAATTCGACGCCCTCCCAGAGGAATATGACGAAGATATGGAAGATGATATTCTACGCCTTTGGAAATCGAAACTGAAACACTATTTGATTCTTTCGTCAGCCGGAAAGCCCATTTGGAGCCGTTATGGTGATCTTAGTTTGATCAACTCTTCCATGGGTGTGGTTCAAACCATCATATCGTTTTACGAGGGCGCCAAAAACCCGCTTCAGGCCTTCTCCGCTGGAGACACTCGCTTTGTTATCTCAACCAAAGGTCCGCTCTACTTTGTTGCTATTAGCAAGCTGGGCGAGAGTGACTCGCAACTTCAGGCACAGCTGGACGCACTCTATATGCAGATCCTATCAACATTGACGTTGCCTAGACTCACGCATATCTTTGCCAACCGACCATCAACAGATTTGCGGAAGCCACTCCAAGGTACCGAGTCTCTTTTGTCATCCCTGGCCGATACTTTCACCAAGGGCTCATCCTCGGCTCTACTTGGATCGTTAGAGTGCCTCCGGCTTCGAAAGTCTCAACGGCATGCTATAAATAACACTTTCTTAAAGCTACGGACCAAGAAGTTGCTGTACGGTCTTATTGTGGCCGGAGGAAAGCTTGTCAGCGTCATCAGGCCGCGTCGTCATTCTCTTCACCCCAGCGACCTTCAGCTCATATTCAACATGCTCTTTGAGAGTGACGGCATCAAAGGTGGGGGCGGGGAGAACTGGATCCCTATTTGTTTACCTGCTTTCAACAACAAAGGCTATCTCTACATGTACGTCAGTTTCTTTGACGGCACCTCTGGTGATCAAGCCAGCTCTCTAGCTGCAGCACAGGGGCGGTCATCAGATGAGGAGATCGCTATGATCCTTGTCAGCGCGGATCGTGAGAGTTTCTTCGAGTTGAAGCAGATGCGCGACAATGTTGCCATGCAGCTTGCTAAGAATGGGACACTGGCTATCATCCAGAATGCAACCCGCACCGGCCGTCCAAAGGTTCAAGAAATTGCCCCTGGCAGCCAAGTCAGCCACTTTCTTTACAAGTCCCGGGCCAACGTGCAATTCTGCATGGCGTCACTGGAGCCATACTTTACTGGGCTTGTTGAACGTCGGAGGTTGATGACGACATATCACGAGCTGCATGCGTCTATTCACGCCAAACACTCGCACCTTAAGGTACTGCATGCTGTTGGAGATGATGCCACATCGCTGGCGTGGATTACGCCTGTCTTTGAGTTTTATTGCGTGGCAGGGCCTAATGTGTCGAGAGCCACCATAACACAAGGGGCAAACAAGATCATTCAATGGGCTAAGAGGGAAGAAGAACGCATTTTCATTATTGGCGGTGGTGTATTCTAAGAGCATGCCTCCCATCGAGGTCTGGTTTCCTCGTTAATCCTCAAGTCCAAACCTTTTGGCCTGCCTATCTATCGGTCATCTTACAAAACCGAACAGAAACAGAGTGCCTCCTAACGCCGACATTATTCATTAATAGCCAGATTCCGCCTTATCGTCAATTAGAAGAGGGGTACTTGGACGTCAACTCCAATTAATCATTTCGATCCTGATTTTGTCACTGGCACCTGGGTGACAGTAACAACAGCTTGGTTGTAGTTGTTGGAAGGTTGGCCGCCATCAGGCTCTGAAGGTATGATGTTATCTGATGATGACAAGATGTCGCTGCTTTGGGTCTGGTCTGAGTGTTGTCCGTCGAAGTAATCACCCTTGGAATCGGAACGAGTTCGGACAGCGCCCCATGATCGCTTGGCCCATTCCAGAATGCGATCATTGACTGACCGGCGTTTGATCTCTGATTCCCACGAAGCGTTGCGATGTTGAAGAGGGGATGGACGTTCGCTGTCACACCCAAAGCTGTTGCGGCTGGCCGTGCCGGTAGAAGGATAGCTGATGGTATCGGTTGCGAGTGTTGTTCTCGAAGCATTCAAAATGGCCTCTGAAAACGGAGCATCGAAGTCTTCACGAAAGCGTGGGCTGCGTATTAATGGGCTTTGAAGCGAAGACTGAGGTCGATGAGAGTCATGTGGCTCCTGAGCTGGGAGTGGGAGAGTAAGGACAGGCCTTCGATCTGCCATTGCGGGCGAGACAAGCTGATTTCAGCACTTATCGATTTCGTTTATATTGTTGAGGGGCCTGTCAAATGAATCCATATAGATCCGGGTGTACTCTTGAGCGACACCGGACACGGATCGGGAATAAGACCAAAAAGTTGTATGTTCTCAAAGCACAAAGCTGAAAGAAGAAAACAGTTTATTGACAATGGTTTGTTGACTTTTCTGCAGCCGAGCGAGAGGGTTCCCTTTTGTTCAATGTTGAAAGACTCGTTGGACATGTGCCTCCGGTATTAGCTAACAAGACAGTGGCACCACAAGTATGCGATAGACCCCTGACTAGGCTTGGACAAGCAATCGTGGAGCCATCCAAGTGGGCTGCACGGACTGCGGGGATGATACGGTGGCCAGTTGGAAGCCAGATATTGTTGGGGTTTGCAGGCTAGACTCGCCCACAAGGACGGAAAATCTTGGAGGGTGGGCCAGGGTTGATCAGAATTCGTTGACTGGTACAAGCCACATCTAGGATGACTTGACGCTTTTGATGGGCGACACTTCGAGAACAGCCACAAAGCCCCATGATGCTAATTAAACCCTGTTGGCGAGTCAGATGTCTAACTTCGGCTCTATGCGGCAGCACGTTTCCGGTACGGGGTTCCGATTCCCGTCCTCGTACTCCCAGGTCTAGGCTTGCCAGGTCCCTGGCCAAGGACACCACTACTGTATCTCGACATGACCGACAATGAGTCACGTTACACAGACTGACAGACAAAGATGGGTGTTTGCAGGGGGAATGGTATGAATCGAAGCCTGGACTCGGCGAGGTTAACAGGCCGATCACGGGCACGACGGGGATGATTCGGAGCAACCTATATTTCGTTATGCTTCAATCTCCAAACGGAACTCGCGTGATAATAACAGAAACCCATGACACGCATTGAACAACAAAAGTCACATGCGCACGACCTCTTATCAGCGGTAAAAAGAGAGGACCTGTTGGTTTCTCGCACAGACACGAGTAGACGGGCAAATAATTCGATACATTGTTGGCAAAAAGCACAACTAACGCAGTTCCGTAGATACGGAGCTGAATATCAGTCAATGCGTTGGCATAAATCTTGACGCCCAATGATGCTCGTTACGAGAGGAGGCAACTGAATGAGACGCCACTCACGCTTCGCATTCATGAGAGGCGATACTCAGGTGTATTCAACCGGAAGTTTACCCGCCTCCTATGATTTCTGTTTCATTGCATTTTATTTCATACCATACACAAAGGTTATAAGTATTACATACACGGTAAGTATCTTGTCGATCTTTACGCCGTCGTTGAGAGTGGGGTTTTTAGATCGGTGGATCGTATCTGTGTCGGGCACGAAGTGGTGATGGTTTCGTCTGGCGCTAGCAATTATTCATCACGTTGAAGAAGTGGTCGCTCCGGCCCGAATGACCTTCAGCAGCCGTACCTTGGATTCTTACAGGAGGACTTTAACGCGGATTGATTCCCCTGGCTCCTTCCTTTGTAGCAAAAATGATGACAATTTCCGAGATCAAGGAGATCAAGAACTGCAAGTGCAGCCGATAAGAGCAATTACCTTGGAAGGATGCTCAGCTAAAACTCTCGAGTGAGGGCAGTACTCCCATCAAAGCTGGGTGCCTCTTGCTGCCTTGACTTTCTAGCAAGATGGCCTCAACTCCTCGCTATTTCGCTGTCACTAATAAAACATTCTCAAGAATGCATCCACCATTTGCCTGTGACGCTTGTCATCTTGGCTTGTAATTGCCTAATCCGACTTTCTTGGTCTTCTTGGTTCCTTGATCGGTTGACGATCATTCAAGTATCCCTTGTGCTATCTTATTACTCCCACTCTGCAGTATTGAGTGGCCATGGATCTCGAGAATGCCAGAAACAGGTCCACAAGTCAAACCTCACTTCACAGCACCTACCGAGCACATGAAACTTCGTCTGGGACCCCCAGGCTACGATCTCCATCTCAACCACGACTACCGTTCCAGAGCTTGAATAAGACGTCGGCTCTTCTTCGCTCTCCTGGGCCTCTAGAGAGCATGCTCAAGACGACGACAGAGACTGGTGATATCGGTATCTTCTCTATCAAGCTTTCTCCGTCCTCGAGTACTTGTCATCATCATACCCCACGCTCTACAATTGATTCTAGGAGGGCGAAGCGACCTGCTCACCCTGATACTGAGGGTGTCGGGGATTGTCGAGTTCGTGACGACCGCGAGTTTCTGCCCTCAAATCGTGACACAAATTCCGAGCTCATTTCTCTGTATGGCTACCCAAAACTCCCATCTTATTACAGATCTTTCTCGCCCTCGTCCGACGATGGTCAGCGGTCACAGTCTTTGACAACATGTAGTTCAAGGCGAGTTCCCTCCTGCAACTCTTCTGGGACTTTTCAGAGTCAGCCAAGCAGCGGTGGCCTTCAACGACCCCGTTCCCCGTTTCCATACCCAACACGGCTGAAGCGGCCTGGTGTCCGGCCATCTTCTCCAGCAATGACAGATAACGGTTTCATTGATTACAGTAGAATGGTTGAGATCGATAGGGCCTCACATGTCAGTAACCCCTGGATTTTTTCTTTTTCTTGATACCAATTAACCATCTGTAGCGCACAACTTATGGGTCCTATACATCCAGAGGTCGCCGCAGCCACCGCCGATATCCTCCACTATCTTTGCGACCTGAGTTCAGTCAATCGGCATCTTCATTGCCTTCGCGCTCATCATCCGGACCATATCACAACGGTTTAGCGCCCAATTCAAGAACACCAAGTGAGATGTTCTATCCACCGTCCAAGTCTCCGTACCGCCGACCCATTGCGGGTGACCAAAGCATTCGTTCAGCCAGTCTGACCTCTATCGTAGAGATGTATCGGGGAATACCACCAAATGGGACCAGACAGCCTCTACGCTCCCCAGGCTCATTCTACTATGACTACACGGAAGAATTCGAAACGGAAACCCCGGATGAATTAGATTATGCTTTTCCTTCTTACTCCTTTTCGGACAAGTCAAAGGGCATCAGAAGGTCAAACTTGTGGGGGATGGATGACATAGAGCATACACACAGGATGCATAACTCAGATGAGACCGATTCTGAACGAACCGACTCTAAGAGTATGTAAGTCTCGGCATTAAAGAAGATACAACTAACTAGAGGGTAGATGATCACACCAAGATTAGCTCACAAGACGAAGAACCGAATTCAACTCCCAGATCAATTCACAGAAACTCGGCGATAACCAACACTCACCGACGACTCGCTGAAGGAATTGATATTTACACTAACTTTCATCGGGCTTCAGTTTCTGCATTAAGGCTGCAATCATCCTCAGCGCCACCTGCCTATGTGCAGCCAAATACGGACCAAGTTGAAGTCAACAGCTTCTAGGAGAAGCAGCCAGACTCTCAAGATGTTGAACCTTCAGGGGGTTTTAGAAATTGTCGTCGATCGAAGACACTAGGTGCAGGGCCTGCGACATATTCGACTCTGGTCAAATGTGGTTCAACCGTGGTTCCCATCGATGTGAGCAAAGAAAACCCACTTTTGGTAAGAAAGGGGGAGGGGCAGGATGTTACTGCTTGCAATGCTGAACCCAACTTTCAAAGAGATGATTCAACAATACCCGCAGCCCCAATCCAGAGAAAGCGACCCTGGCAAGTACACGAAGATGACATGATGACTAAATCAAAGGCATACAGAAGGCATCATCGCCGAAACCCTGCCAACATAAACATCATGGTTCCGGATGAATTGAACTTGCACGAGCCAAGAATGGCTTTACATAAGAAAAGGGCAAATACTGCAATTCTTTCACCCAACCCGATCTCCCGTGTGCATCAACTAAGGGTTACAAACAGTATCCCCTATCTGATGAAAGCATTGCCCCCTTTGCCTGACGACGCACAACACAATCCTGGATTGCCATATGCAGTTTCTCCCACAGAGGCCGAGATTTCGACACGCTTACTCTTCTCTAGTAGTCCCGCTAATACCGCTGTGCTGATCGAGTCTGGAGAAGGCGCAGATCTACTCTCTTCGAAGCCTGTGTCTTGTGACAGCAACTCGGAACAAACACCCGACCATCAAGCTCAATCAATTCCACTGCGATTCAAGGTTCGATTAAAGCCATCATGCTCTGCCGGAGTTCATCACAACGAGCAGAGTTTGGGGTCTTTAGGGATAGTCACGAGAAGCTCCAGCAACCCTATTAAGCCAAAGCTCAGGGTCAAAGTATCTCGGAGCAGAATGAGTCAGAAGTTGTTAGCTCAAGACGGGACATTTGTGCGCAATGTTGGTCTTGGAAAGTATAACTCGCTTCTTGAGTTGAAAAATTTTCCTCAGAAAGACGTGTTCACAGAGCGATCCAGTTTTGGAGAGGCTCTTGAAGAACAGTTAGCTCAACTTGGTACCGATAAGAGACTCTCCAATATTGACGAAGCAACTATACACAGCCACTCGCGCCAGGTGTCTGACCAGTTTGACATCCCTTACCCTCCTTCAACTAGAGGAATAGTGATAGCGTCACTAGTGACCCAGCCAAAGCTTGAGGGTGAGACAGATGTACTTAGTCAAGAGCGAGGCCCTGATGAGGCAGCGGATTCCAAAGCTCTGAGAAAGAAGACATCGTTTCTCCAGCCACGATATGGGATGATGACAAAAGGACGAAAACCAAAGGATATACCAACCGTTCGCGTGGGCAGCTCAGCGCTATTTCGGTCTGATGTTGTTCGCAATAGCTCTTTGGGTGATTCTATTATAGCACCTAGCCAGTTAGAAGATCTGGCGATGCCAAGACGTTCGCACAACAAGACGCGGCGAGTGAGGCGGTGGGCATCACAAGCGAAGCGAGCAGTGCGGTCGTATGTCAAGAGGACTCTACATCGATCTCGATATCCGGATGGCTAATTTTACTGATGTTGCCTTGTTGGAAGTGCCGTAGACGAAACTGCTCGATTCAGAAGTTGAGTGGTTGTAAGATATGATGGGATGTGCATTTCCAGCAGCTTGGAACGCATGTTCGCTGTTATAGCCTCTGGTGTAATGGAATTGTGTCTCAAGCATGCGTATCTTAGAGCGAATCAATTCAGAGCTAGTGCTAGTAATGCAATGCATAATTACACTTTGTGATAATATGTTAAGAGGATGCAACATCAGGCTCAAGGTGATTATAGACTGGTGTGTTACCGAGTCCATGATAAGGAGACAGGCATATGAGAACAGGTGGTAAAATATGCATCTAACACATATACTAAGGGTATAAAGTACATCATAAGAAAGAACGGCTGCAAAATCATCATCATGGTCGTAAACGTTACTGTTTGGTCGAATCGCTCATATCAAGCCAAGCCTGACAGCGCTCTCGCTCTCCCTTGTCAACACTCTCCATGGTGTTATTCCCCAGCTCAAACATCAGGCGACGCTGATCATCACCCCAGTTCTCCCAACGAGGAGCGTCTTTGTGGCGGTGGGTGTTTGGGTCAAAGGTGCGAACGAAGCTGAGCCAGTAGTTCTGGACAATGGGCACCATGGGCGCGTTATAGGAACGATAGCTGGGTCCTGCCCGGGCAGAAGTCATATCAGGGCCAAATACTGCGGCACCATTGGCGACGTGAGGTACACCAAGGCCTTCCTCGGTAAAGGTTTTGATCTCAACGTTGTAGCGATAAGACCAAAAAGTTCCGGCTTGAGCGTGCTCGGCGAAGGCGTTGAGCATGTTGTTGGTTGGGCAAACGAATGTGACATGGCCATAGGCGCGGGAGGCTGAGGGAAACCAGATGTCGTGAGCGGGGAGCTGAGGTTTTATAGGGTAGAGGTCGAGGATGGTTTCAGTGTTGTCTGTTGTGAGATATGGATACTCGTTTTGCATGTAGCGGATGAATTGGGCTGAACTGCCTGCGTTGACGGCGTATTGGGAACCCTCTGATAGCATATTGAGTCAGTTATACTGCATTTGAAAGGCTGAAGTAGAAAACTTACCATCAGTACAGGAGCCAGTGAGGAGTGGCACCTTGACGAAGTCTCCCTTCTCAAAGAGTTTGGATGGAAAGTCTGGGAACATGTCGCCATCGGTGGTGGGAGCCCAGTAAAAATAGGAGCGATAATCGCGACCATAGAAAGGAGCTTTTATGTTTTGAGCTTGAAGATCTTTTGAGCTCTTCCCACGGAGGCAGTCCATCTTGTCGTCGGCATCGGAGCAGTCTGTTCCATTGACGACTCTGTCAAACTGATACTCGAGATCATCTGGTTCTGGGAGGCCAGGCATAAAGGTCGATTCGGCAATGGCACCTGCAAAGAGACCCTCGTCTTTACCGCCATAAGCAACGAGTTGAAGAGCAACGGATCCAGCTCCAGCAGATTGACCATGGAGAATAACATGTTCTGGATCACCACCAAATTTGGAAATGTGCTCCTGGACCCATTTGAGGAGGAATCGTTGATCTAGTAGACCAGCATTGAGATCACCATCCTTTTTTATCGCATTTCCAGCAAGGAATCCAAAGAGGCCGACGCGGTAATTGAAATTGACATAGATGATGTTGTTGTTGGAGACAGTGACGAGCCCAGTGCCGTTGACGTCGTAGGCTGCATTCCTTATGTAGCCGCCGGACTGCAAAAACACCATGACGGGGAGTTTGGAGTCGGAGGTGACGTTTCCTGGAGCCCAGATATTGAGGAAGAGACAGTCTTCACTGATGGAGGAGCTGAGGCCAGAGTCGACTCCTGGGCAGCGTGCGCCAAACTATGCAGAGGTGAGTTAGAGGTTGCGTGAATTAGGTGAAAGGCGCTGGGACTAACCTTTTGAGCACTCTGAACTCCCTCTGTAGACTCGGGCTCTACGGGTGCGCGCCAGCGTAAATCTCCGATGGGAGCTTTACCATAGCGAATGCCTAAATACTCGTGGATGTCGTTTTGAAGGAGATTGCCTTTGTATTGAGAGTAGCCCAGGTCAACGACTGGCTCTCCATTGGCTGTGTTTATCCTTTCATCCTTTTTTGCGTCCTTATTCTTATCAATACCGTCAGCTTCTATTTCTTTCTTTTTATCATCATCGGGGTCATTGGCGGGATTTGGTTGAGGAGTGTCATCAGGATTTGGAGAAGTGGTATGGTCGGTAGAGTCTTGAGAAGAGCTTCGGTCAACGGCGGTGTGCTCCTTTGGGCAGAGACAAGGTTTTAGTCGCGTTTTTATATGTGTTTGTGATTTCTGGTGATGTGTATACATAGAATTCACTCATTGTAGACTCACATTCTTCTTGAGACCATAGTATAAACCCAGACTCAGACTCAGCACCAGCACTATGAGAAGTACAATAGCACCTATTATGAACCATTTCCTCGGACTCTTCTTCTTTTCTGGTGCGGCAGATTCAATAGGGGCGTGGTTTGAGTTGCTGAATGTGCGTATAGAGCCTTTAGATACCACTGACGGTCTGGGGGAAACCGGACTGCTCGACATTGTGTCTACCTTGTAGCGGATCGATGACTTCTTTAGAGACAAAGGATGTCTGTTGAGAGTCTAGTATATAAAATGCAAGCTGTTTGGCTGGGAGAAAGTGGATATCAAAGTCACTATAAGTTATATAGTCAAAGCAGAAACGAAACCAAGTCGAGGAGGGATATGAACATATATCAACAAAGAAAGCAAAGGGCTAAACAGACGAAAGATCAGATAATCAGATAATCAGACTGTCACTGCTACTTTAATATACGAGGGAATATATAAATACGCATTGAATTCTTGTCTGCCCTACCCAAGGGATGGGATGGGCCATGTCATGACCCGTTGTATCCATGTAAGCCAAGCCGTTGTGCCTTGGAGAAACTACGTTAGCAAGTCCCAAGAACCTCGTCGGCCGCCACATCCGAGTGCAGACAAAGGTACCTCGGCTAGGAAGAGAGAGTAAAAGGCCGAAGGCCAAGTACCAAGTGACAAGTTGCTAAGAAACGGGTTTTCTTTGAGTGTCTTGTGTCTGTAGCACGAGCATAGTCCAAGGTAGTATTCAAGTCCGTCTTATGCCCAGATTCCAGAACGGCTCTAGCGGCTGACTGTCACCGGGGTTTGCCCTTTCTAGCGATGCATGAGATTTTACTTGCATATCTATTGGTTTATATCTGATTACGTGGGTGAATAAACTACCTACCTAATGTTACAGGCTGTGTTTAGAAAACGCCAACGGGCCAAGCCACGGGGCCAGGATAAGACATACATACAACTTGAACCAACAACAGAACAAAGCCTTAACCGAACAACCCAGCGAATGACCCAACAACTATCATCCCTTGGTGTCACCCATCCACGATACAGGGCAAGGGCTAAGCTAGTAACGTGGCAACCCTTATTGGCCAAGTTTTAAGACTACTGTAGGAACCCTGAAGTTACAGCACAGTTCAACCCAGTATTTTCGCGATCCTAGCCGAAATCATCATCTTCTTCTTCTTCGTTGCGGGTCGGGTCCCAAAGTTCGAGACTCGCTCTCTCTATCCTAAGTTTCTAACTAGTTAACCGAGAGAATCGGCAGATTAGCTAGGTTGGATAGACCATCTATCAAAGCTACCCGATAGCTTCTTGGCGACGCACAGTTGACAAGAGAGTGGCCTCATATTCCAGCACTCCTTTAGCTCGGAGATTCCCTCATGTGGTACACAAGCGACTGACCAAATTAAAGACAGCCTGACAAGGCAAAAAAGGAAAAAGGTGTTACACCAACTCATACAAGGCTGAGCATCTATCTCCATGTTACTTCTTCTAGATGAACCCAGGAACCGACCAGCATTGGAACTTTTGATCTGATATGGGTCATATGTCAACCATTTGTTAAAGAAAGAATCTCAACCAACGACACTTCTTTCATCACACGTTCTTCTTTCAGCTGCCCATGATCCTAATCGCCCATGACCCGCATACTGGCCATGTGTGCATGCTCTTAGCCTTCCATACTTGGGGCTTGGCTGGAACTACCACCAATAGTTTCATCATATAGTAGTCAGAAACACTGCGATGGTTGCTCAACCCGGTTCCTACTGTTTCCGTCTCGCTAAAGGTGGCATTTTGCATGCGACACGATACGATATCACCTTTCGTCCTTTGTTGAAATCCCGAAAACTGCAACCAACATGCATTGTGACGTGAAAGACGTTGCCGTGGAGTGACGACGGAGATATTACAATCACTCAGCATCAAAAATGATCAATTGCCTGAGAGAGCTACCGTCAATCTTGGGCCCCATGCTCTCAAAGTCATTCCGATTCAACTTGGCAGATGTATCTAGAGAAGAACAGGGGAGCGAAAGGCTTAGCTGGCCTGCCTGGGTAGCCATCTATAGGCCCAACAGCCTTGATTAGTGCCTCGCCCTGAAAGAACATGGCCTGGTCGCTTCCATGCCCTTCTGCACAATCATCAGTACTACTCGGAGGTATATAAAAACCATTTCTACGTCTTGTTATGTAGTAGTTATATTACCTATGGCAGATACCTTTTCTCAACTTGTGAAGCTAATCAAGATCATGAAGAAAACTGAGGCTAGCTCTTGACTATATGAATGAATATGTGTTCATAGACGTAGTATTGTCTCTTCATTATCAACTTACTAACATATGAGTTACGACTATGGGCCAGTTTGCCTAGGACATCATTACCTAGGTAGCTGAGGCTCTGTCTGCTTGGATTGGGGATAGCGACGAGCCAAACCCGGAAATTTCAAATGTAGAACAACCCGATTATGATGGATATGTTTTCCAGTTAACGTTGATATAGTGTTAAAGATGTTGACTAAGATAAAAGTTTATGTTTATTACTGTTGTCAAGCGATAGGT
>JAJJWN010000379.1:0-21076 GCA_021655885.1 Fusarium abutilonis
ACCATACCATACCATACCATACTGTACCGCCAGAATCACTATTAAACTGCCCTGGCCCCCCTCTTCACATGACGCCCCATCAATAGGGCGCGATGACAAGGTTGAGCTAGAAGTGACCAATCAGCCTTGAGCACAGGTGGCCGCCACTTGGATCATTTCACTGAGCTTGACCTTTTTTTCCTTCACCTTTGATTGACCTGCATTACAACCCTGTTCTAGACTGACTGTGACAGTACATACATACCTTCAAAGTACGTGCACAATGGACTATCAAGACCCCAACCTCTTTACAGATATGGACCTGTTGGAAGGGTTCTTGAGTGACGATATCACACCTTACATGTCTGATTCGGGCGCTCAAATAAGCCACCAAGACACGTCGAATGCACCGTCGAATTTCCCTCTTAATCAAGGCTTGCAATCGACATTTCAGAATACTTTTAGTGCCGTCGATAATGGACAAGGCTCTTTTTCAATTCAACCAGGTTATGCTCAACCCGGACCACACAATTCACCCGCCAAAGTTGGAGGTCGTTTCACTAGAGAAGCTGTTCGTGTCCTAAGAAACTGGCTTGCAACGCATCAAAACCATCCCTATCCTCGAGAACCTGAACGAAGGATGCTCCAAGAGCAAACAGGACTTACAAAGACACAAATATCCAATTGGCTGGCGAATGCACGCCGTCGAGGCAAAATACCTTCCAGCGCCTCCTCACCTCACCACAGTGATTCCAGAGCTATGGATATACCCCCAAGGCCTGGAACGCCCGCCGTCCGGAATACGTCGGATATGGATCCTCTTGAGAGATGGGTTGATTCTCCACCAGAGGATGAGCCTGCTGCAGTTACTGCCATTGCTCGAGCTGTGGCTTCCGTGAAGCCATCGTCAGGTAAGTCAAAAGCCGAAAGTGCGAGTTAAACTAACAATCAAGGTTCTTCGAGTCCCTACATGCGACTGTCCCGAACCCCATCGGTGAGGAGTGTCAATACCTCGCGCTCCAGCTCAATCAGCTCCGTCAACTCGCATACGAGTCGATCTTCCCTTGGTCTCAATGAACTATTCAGTCGCGGTAGCTCTCGTCGTAGAAGGCGTGCTTATAAAGAGGAGCGAAGGTCTCTAGCCACTCCCCGCAAGGTGTTTCAGTGCACCTTTTGTACTGAGACCTTTCGAGCAAAGCATGACTGGCAACGGCATGAGAACTCGCTGCATTTGCCTCTCGAACGGTGGGTATGCAGTCCTGAAGGACCTCGTGGATGCAAGACAGACAGCCCAGAAACTCGATGTGTCTTTTGTGGACATCCTTCTCCTGATGATGCACATATAGAAAGTCACAATTACTCTGCGTGCAAGAACCGACCCATCCAAGAACGAACCTTTAACCGAAAAGACCATTTAAACCAACACCTAAAACTTGTGCATAATGCAAAGTTTGCTGAGTGGCCAATGAGACAGTGGAAAGCACCTCCTCCCGCAATCCGTTCACGATGTGGTTTCTGTAACCTCGTCATGGAGACTTGGGTTGACCGCGTGCACCATTTGGCAGATCACTTCAAAACCGGAAAGACAATGGCAGATTGGAAAGGTGATTGGGGATTTGAGCCTCATATAGTTGAGCTCGTTGAGAACTCGATACCACCTTGTAAGTCTCTTATCTGATTGATGAACGTTCTGACATTTTAGATTTCATCGAGACCGAAAGAAACAGTCCGTTCCCATTTGAAGGGAGTAGAGCTCTTGTGGAAACGCCACGGACCGCGTATGAGCTTCTGAAATTGGAACTCGCCTACTATATGCAGAATCACTTTTACCAACAAGCTAGAATGCCCACTGGAGATGAAATGCAGCTTGAGGCATGCCGAATCCTCTTTGCTTCTGAGCGAGTTGCCCACAGTGATTTAGTCTGCTGCTCCTGGCTACGCGACTTGGTCTTTTCGAATGCAGAAATATCCCAGCAAGCACAGTTCGGGCCTCTACGCTCTAATGCAGAAAGTCGACTTTCGTCATTGGAAATCAGTGGAAAGAATAACATTTTTGAATGCTGCCCCTTTGAAACTCAGCTGCACGAGTTTGTCCAAGCCAAACAGTTATTAGGTTTGAGCATCAAAGACGACGAGCTGAGAGAGGAATGCTGTATGATTGTAGGACGATTGGAGGAGACTTCGGCGACTCCATCCGATTTTATCGCCAACTGGCTCATCAAAATTATTCATTCGCCTAGAGATTGGTTGCTAGAATTCCGCCAGCGTGCTGGGATTGAGTTGATTGGACTATCTGAAGGGCTCAACTTGAACCTCATGATTCAGGATTACACACGCCTAGAGCAAGAGCTGACTGGATATCTTGGTATGCAAAGAGTTATTGGTCTTGAGCCAGATGATGCAGATCTTCGTCGACAAGCACGTGTCATTATTCATGGCTCAGATTCCCCTCTCAATCACACAGCAGCAGATGATGATTACTGGCTGGCTGCATTTAAACAACGGCATTCTTCGACAGCGGATAACTCTGAGGGACCATGGAACACGACCTTTTCCGTTCGACCCGACCCTAATATTCTCGCAGCTCGGTCCTTGGTTTTGAAAGCAAGCAGTTCCTTTCTTAACGACCACAACTACTGGCGATGGTTTACACAAGAGCTGCGCCGATGGGTGGCTGCAATCATGTCACCTCACAACCCAGCTAGTCGAATACCTTCAGATGAAGAGATTCAACACTATGCTAGGTGGATAAGTTACAATGAGTAAGTCGTTTCTTATATATTAACGCAGCTAACACATGTGCAGTGATGACCCCTTTAATCAGACTATTGCAGAAAACAAGGATTGGCTGGAAGCTTTCAAGCGTGATGTCGGCATTGAACGGTGAATTTAAAAGGCTGACAATTATTTCAACGGCGCGAACTCAGGCTCTGTTTAGGTTATTATGAGATTGTCTCTCATTGCAGACCAGGAAGCACCCAGATCAAGAGACTGTACCTAAAAATAGAGGCTCTAATGAGACCAAAGCTTAGAGTTTCCAACTAAGTGTTGCATGACACACAGAATCTTTCCACGATGATATATATATCAGACGATTTTCTCTTTTGACTCAGCATTGACGGCTGAATATTCAAGTATGGCTTCAAATTCATGATTCAGGTTGCTAGAACTATATATATCAGTTTATTAACCAGAGAGTTATTGTTGTGTCGAAGCGGCGATCAGAAGCCCACCCCCCGGTAAGACGACCCTCAACCACGGGTCCATAGTTTGGTGTAGGGGCCGTTACAACAGTAATTTAACCTTAATTAATTTGAGTTATGGCGTTCTTATATAACTTGTGGAAACTTCTGTATTCTTTCAGTTACACATAAATCTAATGATAGTAATTTCAATTAACTCTGCACCTAGGCCGAAAGTCCCGACGCTATGTCTCCTCATCCCATTGTCTATTGTATTTATCCCAACACTCCAAGCTGCCTTGTAGGGCTGTGCAGGCGGACCTCCTACATAGCCCAAGCGGGATATTTACTGACGAACAGCCTGTATCAATTCATATCAGCGGAGCTGGCTCACATCATCTGCCACTGTACATTCGTTGATGACTGCTCTTGATCGAATGAGAACTCTTTGTTGTGTGTGAAATAAACAAGAGAGCCGATCGTCCACTCATCCCCAAACCATGTCTCCCAAGGGCCTAATCTCTTATTACCACCACTCATATAGCGTGGTTACGTTCCACTAACCCGTTCTCATCATGACCCGTAATATGCGCGAATGGGAAATTGGGTAGGATATTTGTGCGAACATGGAAGCATTGTCCTTGTTTGGAATGACTGGTACTTTGTTAAGCGAATCGACAACCTTTCTTACTAGTTAATACCATGGTAAACCTACAGTGACTAGCCTTGTTGATATTCATATAAGACGCCTGCCACGATCTTCCAATGGAACCAAATCAACAACCCCCATAATGGCATTCACTCCTTTTATCCTTTATATTTTCTACCTCGCGGCCGCGTCCGCTTCTTCGGTGTCCAGACAGATTGAGCTGGGTGATCATGAATACTTTGTTCCGCCAACTGCAGCCTGGAAATTGGACTCTTGGGATACCTCTGTTGAATATGAAGACGAATTCACGCCTCTCACTGTGGTGAGGTCGAATCAGACGGTGAACGCTGCCAACATTGCCTCTGTTCTGAGCAAATACGACGAGGTCGACGATGTGTGGACACCGTCTTTTGCTAAGAGTAGGTCAACATAGCGTAGGTGTCTCAACTTTTCTAACGGTCACAGCTCTCTACGTCCACTCAGGCTCTGATGACTTGGTCAAGGATCTCTCTGCAAAGTATAACGTCTCGGCAGTTTTGACCGGGAAGACGTCCGCTCCTCCGGGCCCATACTTTGTGCACAGCTACACTGGTAATGTCTACCAAGCATACCGTCTTTATGCAGATACCAACCAGGCCTTTATTCAGGTACTTATCACGTCGGAATCTCAATTCCTAACTAACACCATCAGTCAACTTACCAAGATCCCTCTGGAACTCATCACCCCCTCCATGCCGCCGTTCTCTCTGCGGGAGGTCTCACCGTTGCCGTCCCTTCGCGTCTATACTTTACACAGACGAAAGAAAAGCCACTGGCCGGCCTACGTATATCTATAAAAGATCTATTCGACCTCAAAGGTGTCAAGACCAGCGGAGGCAGCCGGAGTTTGTATGAGATCAGTGAGGTCAAAACAAAGTCTGCTATTGCCGTCCAGAAACTCATCGATGCCGGTGCTGTTGTTATTGGAAAGGCCAAGTTGTCTGAGTTTGCTTTTGCGGGTCCTTACATAACTAACCATATCGATTACCTCCTCCCATTCAACCCTCGTGGGGATGGCTATGACTCGCCCGGTGATAGCTCTGGAGGTTCTGCTGCTTCTGTAGCCTCTTATGAATGGCTGGATGCAAGCATGGGCAGTGACACAGGCGGGAGTATTCGCGGCCCAGCTATTCAGAATGCCGTCCACGGCAATCGCCCAACCCAAGATGCTGTCAACCTTACAGGAGCTCTCCCTTTGTCTTCATCTATGGACACATCTGGTATTCTGGCCCGCGATCCGATCATCTGGTCCAAGTTTAACAAGGCCTTGTACGCCAGTACCATCAGGGAGTACAGTGGGCTTCCATCAGAGATCCTTCTCGACGCATCTAGCGAGCAGATGCTCACAGAGCTTGAAGAGGTTTCTCCTGAAGCAGCCGCAGCTGCAGCCGACTTCCTAGACGGACTATCTCATATTCTGTCCACCAACATTACTTCATACTCTCTCGATGAGGTATGGGGCAACTCGACACCAAGAGCATTCGGGGACGTCCCGATCGTAGATATTGTTGACCGTGTCTATTCAAACCTAACACTATACGAACAGTGGATTGAGTTTGGCAAAGGTTTCCTGGAGGAATATCAACGTTCTCACAGCAATGCATTCCCTTACGTGTTTCCTTACACCCTCGAAGGGTGGTTGATAGCCAACGACTCCATGACAGAGATAACCCACGAGGATGACCTTGCCATTAAGAAAGGTGTGCAAGATTGGGTTGCAAGTCAATTATTGACCGCAGACAACAAGACTTGTTCGAGTGGTGTCTACCTCTACTTCACGCTGAGCCCACCGACTTATAAGCCTGATGTTGCTTACGAGTATGTTTATCTCCCCCATACAGTCCAACGCTAACAATGTAGTTCGGGAAACCCTTATATCAATGACCTGCTGAATATAAACTGGGACCTGCAACAACAGGTTCTGGAGCTAAACGTAACGGTCAACTGCAACTCTACGCTGGGGTCTGAAGAGGCTTGTAAGGAGTCGAAGGAGGCATTGAACTATGACTCTAATTCACAATACTTTGTCTCTCCTACCAGACTTGCCTCAGTTGCAGGCATTCCCGACTACGCAATCACACTAGGCACTTTTGATATGGGAGACATGGGATACTCCAACTCGTCTCAACAGATCGAGAAGGTGCCCCTAGGGGTCAACATGATGGCTGGGCGAGGCTGTGACTTTGTGATTCTTGACATTGTTGAGGAGCTTCATCGGAAGGGGATTGTCAAGACTGTCAAAACAGGCAAAGAAGCATAGATCTGAAGAGTAAGCCACGAGATTCTTGTAATAACCCCGCAGATCGGAACACATAATCCGGTCAAGCGGGGTGTGCAGGTGTTGGTCCGGTCCTTTCAAGTGGACGATTCGCTTCCCTCATGTGGTTTAGATGGCGGCTTGTATTGTATAGAGTTCCAATACGTCAATATTAATCGTACTCTACAGTGGCCGACTGAGGCTAAGTAATTCATCCCAAAAATGGCAACTTTATGGTCCACCGTTATTCTTTGCCACATCGTATGATCGATCGTAGATGGTTTAAATACCCAAGGTTCATTTCTAGTTCTGTGCTTCGTCATCTTCCTACATCCCTCTTCGACATGTCTTTCCTACTCCAATCTCTTGGTTTGCGTCAAGAAGTCGCCCTCGTTGCTATTTTCGCCGTGGGCGCAACATGGTTGTTCATCTGCTATGCGTCAAGATTCCAGAGCAAAACTGCTGAAACACTCAACAACTACAAAACAGTCGAACCTGAGCTGTCCGAATGGAAAACTCCTTCGCCCAAGCCTCTTCTGGATTTTGATTTGGACATCACCAAACCCCAGCTTTATCGACCATGTCGTCATGGACCAAACCATGTCACCATGGGAATTAGAAAGCTTGATTGGGACAACTGGATTGAGATGGACTCCAACTTCCACTGGTATCATGATACCAAAGTCTCGGAATTGAAAAAGGACATGGATGCCCATGTTCAATATGTTGACAATGCAGTTACGCGTGACGCTTGCTTCGAGGTTTTGGAAGAGTTGACAGCCTACCTAACTGCGCGTTACCCCAAGATCTTCCAGCTCAGCCAAGGCGTCCTACGAAACACTCTAACTGGAGAAGCTTTTAACTACCCAGCCAGTATGTATTCTCATGCATCCAAGGACCTACTGACCAGTCAGGCAACCCTAAAGAGTCAATGACGATTGCAGCCAAGCTAGTGCAAGACGATTTGATCATTATGGTGAAAGAAGAGGGTAGGTCTTGTCACTGCCCGTATGATGCAAGCTGAGAATGTAGATGATCAATATCACCTCGACGCTGGGGCTGTCTGCCTCCCAGGATTCTGGAGACTAAGCGAAAAATTTAGAATGTCTCTTGATACCTTACATATCGAAGCCAAAGTCCCTCATTACCAGGCCAAGCTCCAAAAGTCGATGAACCGCTTCTTCCATTCCATGCTTCCAGACAAGGCGGTTATTCGAAACAATGTAAGCATTTCTATCATTTCTTAGACGCATCTAACCATACAGTTCTTTATTCAATTGGACGACGGACTTCACTGGTCTCATCGTATGGGCGATCAAAACAGCGATCAGGTAGCCTGTAAGTGTCTTTACTGACTCATCTACAACCTCCTAACAGTCTAGCATGGGCAACGGCCAACAACAAGGGCTTGACTATCGAAGACCTCTACTTCCGTTCCGAAAGACAGTCTCTGCGACGACTCCCTCGGTCAAAGGCTCTACTATTTACGGTCCGCACATACTTTGAGCCTATAACTACCATTGCACAAGAGCCACATGTTCCAGGGCGCTTAGCGGAAGCGATTGAGAACTGGGATGAAGCGACTTCGACTTATAAGGGGAAACATCACTGGGCGCATATTTTGCTACCATATCTGCATGAGCAAGACGAGCTGCAAAGGAAGTCGGGTATCTTGGACATGGTTCCAGAGGGTACTTTTCCGTATTAGATATGCACTAGACAGTTTGGATCCAGAATAAGAGTCATAACATAGAGAATTATTTGCCTCTGTAGACTTGTAGTAGACTATGAAAGAAATCTTTACAACACAAATAGGGCATCGTAATATCTCAGACGGTACCGGGAGGCAGGCTGTTCATCTAATATGATTCGAGGCTGTGGAATCCTTCAGCGGCTTTCTAAGTCGTGATGCATACACTGCAGTGAAGCCACGCGTCTTTTAAAATGAAACTTTCGTTTAGAGCCTGCGTTCCCTGATGAAAAATGCTGTTATAAAAGTTATCCCGGAGAAAAGAATGGAAAGTACTGCTCTGTCAGTTTAGTTTTGTAAGAAGATGGTATGCTTACCGTGGGCATATTGGATTCCTCTGATATAACCTGCAATCAACACCTTACGGATAGGACCAGAGGTCTCTTCAATGTAGGAAACACTTTCTGACGCTTTTTTGATGACCTAATACCTTAGTACGATCCATTCATGCTGGAAGCATGTAACTCACCTCTTCAATCGCTGGTTGAGACATGCCCAGGTAACTCAGATTTTGTTGAACATCATGTCTCAGAAACCCTTGGACACTCGCACTTGAACTGGCCATGCCAACGATTGATCCAAGGGTACCTGACAGAAATATTCCTGAAGCAGCTGGCGCTTTATCACGAGGCTCAATGCAAGCTTGCAGGGCAATAAAAGCGGCACTCTGAGCGATACCCATACCGAAGCCGCTAAAAAGGTCAGCTTTGTCAAACAGCAAGTCTTTTACGTACCCTGGAAATACATAAAGCGACTCCAACCAATTCGTCTGACCATGCCATCGCAACAGCATTAGAGTATAGCTCATAATGGAAGAAACCGCAGCAAACACAATCAAGGCTTTATAGCGGCCTGTTCGGTTGATGATCAAGCCTGTTGCTATCCCTCCAACCGTGTTTCCAATGACTGCCGGGAATAAATGAGCTCCAGCAACCGTGCTTGAAACGTGTTGAGAGACCTGGAAGTAGATTGGAACCGTGTACATCATCTATTTGGTCAGCTGCATTCTCAATACTCATGAATCACATACCCCTAACTGTGCGGCAGATTGCCCAAAGGAAACCAGGTAAGACTTTGTAACGTCACTATTTCTGAGAAGGCGAAGAGGAAAGATGGGTTCTCTAGCCCAGCGAGCCTCGACAAATGCGAAAGCGATGGCAAGCAGGACGCCGGCTCCAGCAAGACCAGGCACAATCGGATGACTCCATGAAACCTTTTGGCCTCCAATTTCCAGCGGTGTCATAAAAGCCAGGACAGAACTGCCCAGAAGGAGAGCTCCCAAACCATCAATTCTTCCAATGCGTTCCAGAATTGCGCCATCTGTGTGAGTTGTGGAAGGGAGAAAAACGGCAACGACCAACATAGATATTACGAAAATCGGCGCTTGCCCAAGAAACGACCTAATTCGTTAGTGACTGTATTATTCATTCACTCATAAACATACCATCTCCAGCCAATTGTATCAGCCAAAAAGCCTCCTAGGGGACCACCAATGCTACGGCCGACTGTGGCAATCACATTCATGTAGCTTTGCCAGGACGCAACTTCTCGAATTGGAGCGAGATCTAATGGTCAGCAGTGCCCAATACATAGCGATTCACATACCAGTGATGATAACTGAAGCCATGGTCGTCATACCAGCACCTCCGGAGCCAGAGATAACGCGACCCAAGATGACCTGCCACATTGACTGGCCAGCACCTCTGGATGGTGTAAGTAATAGCCGTTTCTCCGGATTAGAACTTACACAAGAGCACTACAAGTGTTAGTTTGGTCCTGAATAAGTGTTGACGGGATCGTCGGATGTCCTCCTCAAGACAAGCTATTTCCGTGAGGAATAGCAAACACAAATGCCACTCACCATCCCGCAGCAAACAATCCATAACAAAGAATCAGAACCGACTTTCTGCCAAATATGTCGCTGAGTTTTCCGTACTAATGACTTAGCTATGTTCTCCAATAAGGGTCTGTCCCACGTACCACCGTCTGGGATGCCGCACCAGCAAGCATGAAGCTGATAAACAGCCAGCTTGAGTCTTGTAGTTTGCCAAACTCGGAAGCAATAACGGGGTGAGTGGCCAAAACCAATGAACCATCGGCGTTTGAAGTAAAGACGCCTATATCGTTAGCTTGGAAGGCATCGGTCGAGTCGTAGACTTACCAATGAGTAGCGCAACCACTACCCTAGCAATGAACGCTCGGCTGTAGGTTTTTGACTCCTCAGAGACGGTAGCTCTTTCGCAGTCTGAAGTCGAGCCATAGCCATCTTGTAGATCTTCTGCATCGGACAGAGTGGGAGTCACCTCTGTATCGCCCAGGAGAGGTGTTGTCTCTGTGACGTCAACTTTCTTAGCCATGATTAGATTCTCTTGCCAGCTGAAGTTTTAAGAAACTATGTTTGACGAGTTTGTTGACATGCGAGGTTTTCATCAATGCCTATGTGGTTGTTTAGTCATGTTAGTTGTTATAGAGTATAGACGTGATTTCTCTCGGGAGCACGCAATCTCTGACCCACAACTCGCTCTATAGGAAGAAGATAGATAACCTTATCAACACATTCATGGCCAATAGAGTCAATGAATGTCTCGTTCAAGACTTGGTTATTCCCAGGGTCTGTATTTATAGACTTATAACACCTGCTCACAACTCCACTTCAGTCTAGATAACTCGAGTCAAGGCCAGGCATACCCTACTACTCGCACACAGAGCATCTAAGTACAGACAACTTTGCTTGAATAGGTTTACGTTGCCTGCACTAGCTCATGTGAATATCATGATTCAACTCGTACGTATAATAAAACCAGTCCTGACTCATCGTCAATTAACAAAGTTACGTTACCAAATGAGATTAAATTGTGGATCTCCGCCCTACGCCGACATGTCCGAATCTTTACCGTGTGTCCCATGACCTTCAAAGCTTAATCAACTCCAACAAAGCAATCATGATAGAACGTGGCAGAACCTCATACGGATACAGTCTCAGTCTCCAAGGAATGACATGGACATTGACATGGGTAGCAATGCAGACTTTAATCCCGACACGGGTCTCAACGAACCAGAGACAATTTCCCCAGGAATACTCCAAGCATCATCAGCCCCACCAAAGATTGGCAATAGATTCTCTTCAGAGTCTGTCAAGATCTTGAGGAATTGGTTTGCAGCACACGAACGTCATCCCTTTCCTAGCATCCAAGATGTACAGGATCTTCAGGATCAGACTGGCCTTAACAGGCAGCAGGTCACTAATTGGTTTGCCAACGCCAGAAGACGAGCCAAAGTTCATCTGTCTCGACCTACCTCGCCAATGTTTAGAAACGATGATTCTGGAAACTCTTCGGGTCATCACACTCCGATAGATACACCTCGTCGACGTCCAACCCCTGCACCCTTCGAATACATGGATCCTTTGCAGCGTTGGGCAAACTCGCCACCTGAACACGAAGCAGCGACCGTTGATGATATTTCTCGAGCAGTTGCCGCTTTCTCGGGCCGTTCAGGAAGGCCTCGAAGTAACGGATCGTCTATAAGCAGCAGAGGCACATCAGTGTCGAGTCGTGACTCTGGTTCATACAGCTCTGCCCATTCTCGACATTCCTCCACCTCATTTGACATTTTCAAACGACACAGTCGACGACGACGTACCAAGATGAAACGACAAGAAGTGAGAACAAAGCTTGTACAAACACAAAACACGTATCAGTGTACGTTTTGCACCGAGACATTCAAGACCAAATACGACTGGCAGCGACACGAAAAGTCTTTGCATTTATCTTTAGAGAACTGGGTATGTTCTCCGCATGGCCCTACGGCAATCCATCCCGAAGATGGCCTCGTCTGTGTGTTTTGTGGTGTCAAGAACCCAGACAAAACTCACCTGGACGGGCACAACCAGAGTGCATGCATAGAAAGGCCGATTGAAGAGCGGACGTACCATCGCAAGGATCATCTACAACAGCACCTAAGATTGGTACACATGTCCAAATTCATCAAGTGGCCAATGGACGAATGGAAGGTCGTGACACAAGAAGTCCGATCCCGTTGTGGATTCTGTGGCATCAATCTCACGACATGGGCCAGTCGAGTTGATCATTTAGCCGACCATTTTAAAGCTGGGAGCACAATGGAGCATTGGAAGGGTGACTGGGGCTTTGAGGCCAAAGTCATTGGCAGAATTGACAATGCAATGCCTCCTTGTAAGCTTTCCTACGAACAGTCTAGATGACTGCTGACCATCAGATCTTATACATCACGAACGCAACTCTCCGCTACCATTCGCTGCAACAAAAGGACCAGCAGATACACCAACAAGTGCCTATGAGTTGATCAAGCTCGAGTTGGAATATTACATGAGCAATTGCCATCAACGTGGCATACCTTCAGATGCTGAACTCCATTTCGAAGCGTGTTCAGTGATATTGGGCGCAGAGATTATCTCAATCAATCCTGCATCCTCATCTCCATCCTGGCTGTGGGATATCTTCATGTCTGCTGTCGATATTGCCAATCAAGCTAGACTACGCCCGACGAAACAGCTGACAGAATCACGACTGAGCCATCTCAAGATTAATGGAAAGGGTAATATTTTCGAGAATTGTGAGCTAGAGGCAGCTTTACAACAGTACATGGCAGCTCATACTTCTATGGGGCATTTCCCATCTGATTCAGAACTCCAGCAAGAGGCTTGCAATGCCCTCAATCGATCAGAGACGTCATCTCCTAATCCATCACGAAGATTTCTTGACTTTTTGATGAGATTAGTCTGGAGTTCCACTCTTTGGCTAGCTCCTCTACGTCAGCGTGCCTCTGCTCTGGCGTCTCTGACAAACGATTCGTTGTCTGATTCATACTTTCTATGGGGTCAAACAGATGCCACAGCTTCTCTAGATGCCTCTATGGACTTTGACATGACATCCTTGGCTCAGGGCGGATGGACTAATACTCAACAAGAAAATCGGTCGTTGTCGCCTGAGGTAATGCCCGACTTGCCAGGTATCATGCAGAGCGCTCCAGATACGAGAGCTCTCATACGAGATAAAGTTCGAACAGCAACTCCGTTCTTTATAAACGATAACAACAGCTACCGTCGCTTGAAACAGGAGTTATCAAGATTTGTAATGACTACAATGTCGCCCAATAATCCTAATCGGCATGTTCCAAGCGACGATGAACTCAAGTATCAAGCTCGGTGGATATTATACGACGAGTGAGTGTAACATTGGTTTTGATCCTCCCATATACTAACAGCCAAAGTGACGACCCGTGGAATCAGACACCCGTTGACAATGCCGAATGGCTACGAGAGTTTAAGCGAGACGTCGGGCTCCAACAAGGGTGATGATACTCAGTGAGATACTGGGCAAGCGCCCAGATCCCGCTTTGTCGGTTCACTCTCGATAGAAATGTCAAAGTCAAAGATATCCATAGGTATCCCCAGAGTTGTACAGGCATTCGGAATGTCGACTATACCAGCAATAGACCCTCTGATGGGCGCACAGGACAAGAGGAGATAGATTTGCTCCCCAGAGTAGCCTGCATAATTAGCAAAATTCACATTGGCTGTGGGAGTCTTACCGAATTGCTTGAGATACTCGATAGCTCGAAGACAGGATTGTCTGTATGCGACTGTAGCATCCATGAAGTGCTGCTTGCCATTTTCATCGACAGAGAACCCTTCGAAAACGAGATATCGCGAGGGACTAAAGAATGGGCCCATATCTCCCGGCTTATACACTGGACTCTTGAGGCCTCTAGATTTGACGCCATTTTTGATGAGATCGAATTTGATGGTAATTATTCCGGCCTGGTATGTTAGCAGCAGCTGGTATAAGTGAAAAGGAAAGACTAACCATTTCGATAGCTCCGCAAAAGCTAATCTCTCCATCGCCTTGACTAAAGTGAAGATCTCCTACAGAGAACTTGGCTCCAGGGACATGCACGGGTAGATACGTGGTCGATCCTCGCGAGATGTTGTTAATATCACAATTTCCTCCGTGTTCAGGTCGGCCTGGGATAGTTCTGGCTCCATCCTTGGCTATCCTCTCATAGACGTCTCCTTCAGCCTGCCCTCCATGGGCATTCATCTCGTTTGGCGGCTGGGCAACCACCTTATTCGGGTGTGAATGGGCCATGGTCGACGCCAAGTCTCCTTCTCGGCGGTTCCATTCTGCCAAAACCTCAGCAGATGGTGCACAGCCAAGAATTCCTGGATGAATCAAGCCGGCAAAGCGAACTCCTGGTATGTGTCTGCTTGAACAATAGATGCCATCAAAGTCCCAGATAGCTTTGGCGGCGTTGGGATAGTGTTCCTGCAAGAAGCCACCTCCGTTATTCTGCGCAAAGACGCCTGTGAAGCCCCAGGGCGAGTGGTCAAAAGGCTGGACATCAGTGATGTTGACAACAAGTAAATCCCCCGGCTCACTGCCCTTGATTTCGAAGGGGCCAGTGAGGTAATGAATCTTGGTCAAGTCAACATCACGAACATCGTCAGCACTGTCGTTGTTTCCAATTTGACCACCGGTCCAATCGAGGCATTCAATCTTGACTGTCTCGCCTGGTTCAACCGTGGCAATGCTCGGGACTAACGATTTAGTTATTTTCTCTTTCTTGGGGATTTTTGCTTACCTTCTGGGTGCCATCTGTTGTGCAGATAAGGCTGCTCAGAGGCGGGCTTGTCAAAGGAAACAGATTGAGCAGTACGGATCTTTCGAGACATTGTTTTTGAGTTGGATTGTTATTTTCAATTGTCACTACTGTTGAATAAATTCAATTTTGAAGCAATAATAAACAAAAGAAGTGACTGATTGTTTGCAAAATACGAGACTGTTATCATGCAGTTGTTGAACTCCGCACGAGATAACACTAATGTTAGTTACTGATAACTAAGCTGCAAGTCGTCTTGTGACGTTTCCTGATGTAGCAGGTGGTTACGCATGTCACATAAGGGCGGAGAATACGCAGAGCCGTGATTATGCGATGACGTTTATGCAGTCACACGCAATATCAAAGATACTCTACCACGGGGGTTGGTTGTGTAGTATGTGTAGGCAGTTTAAATACGAGGGTGTTCTCTCAACTCCAAGTACATTGAATCATTATTCCAATCATGGACAACATCAAGACTTACTCACTAGACGACTTTCAGTTGCAGAATGGAGAAATACTACCCAAAGCATGGATCGCTTACAAGACGTTTGGTGATTCATCATCACCTGCAGTTCTCTACCCTTCATGGTTTTCAGGAGCAATCTCAGACAATGAGTGGCTCATTGGAGAAGATAAAACACTGAGCCCTAGCAAGTACTTTATTATTATAACCGCTCTATTCGGGAATGGACAGTCTACAAGCCCCTCCAATTCAGATATCAGCCCCTTTCCCGACATTTCATTCTACGATAATGTGAAAGCTCAGCATCAACTCGTCACTCACCTGGGCATCAAACACCTTCGTGCTGTTCTGGGATGGTCTATGGGGGCTGCCCAGAGCTTTCAATGGGCTACACAGTATCCAGACTTTATGGACATTTGTGTTCCCTTTTGTGGCTCTGCGCGGACGTCTATCCATAACCAAGTATTTCTTGAAGGTGTCAAATCGGCACTCCTGGCAGCAAAAGGAAACAGTTCAGCTGGAAGCATCAAAGGAAGGGTTGAAACAACCACCAAAGACAGAGAATGGTCTGACAAAGAAAAGGAAGTTGGACTCAAGGCGTTTGGTCGAGGATATGCCGGTTGGGGTTTCTCACAAGCGTTCTACCGTCGAGAACTTTTCAAAAAGCATTACAAAGCCCCTGATCTCGAGACATTCATGCAAGACTTCTGGGAGAAATGGGCTCTCAGCAAAGACCCTGAGAACTTACTGGTCATGCTCCAAACATGGCAAAGCGGAGATGTGAGCAAGCAAGAGCCGTACAATGGAGACTTTGAGAAAGCAATGGCATCTGTCAAAGCAAAGATACTGGTTCTCCCTAGCAAGACAGACCTATACTTTCCGTAAGTGCTACGATGTGTCGCGGATTGGATACTAACATTTATAGTCCTGAGGATTCCGAGTACGAGGTCAGCTGTATGGGCGACAATGCAGAGCTTGATGTGTACCCGTCAATTTGGGGGCATTGGGCTGGAGGGCCTCCTGGCAACATGGAGGATGTGAAGTGGTTGGATGAGAGGCTGACGAGAATTTTCGAAAAGGCACCACGTAGAGGTTCAAGCGAGTAGGATATATATGTTCGATCATAGCTTTCATCTTTAAATAGTGTATTTCAGGGCTTATTAAGTCTGTCTTGGTTATTGACTCTTTCGTGATTATACTGAGATGTAATAAATAGTTTCCTGTCGTTGTGTTTTTTATTGGGACTCTTCCAAGGATACAGAAATCATCTATCTACTGCAGCTGGTGAAGCCCCTATGATAATTGTACCACTTTCACCATGCTCTACGGCAAAGAGATATGAAATGATCAACTAGTTATTGGTTGCTGTTTATCACAGAACCTGACTTACAGATGTCGGATGTCCAACTAAGGCGTGGTCCACCCATCAGGGTTTACGTCTACTCCGTACACTGCACGGTATCATACACCGATCTCCGGTTTCCATTGGTGTCATTTCTTTCGTCTATCGTCTTTATTACCCCAGCTTGTCAGATTAAGGCGTTGACTAGCTTGTTAAACTAGGGCGGATGTCACGACAAGGCGATCTCCACACATCCATCACGTCCATCACGTCCATTACACGACTTGGCCTAAACAGACTAAAAGCAATCACGTAGATCATATGAACATAATTAGATCAGATTGAACTCGTGATCATTGCAAAGCGGTCTGTTATTGTTGTTTTTGTTGTCTGTGCAATCATCAAGGTATGAGAACTCTATTAGGAGCACTATACTCCCAGTAGGCTTTACAATTGTACAGTTGACTTTGACAATGAACCGGTTGAAATAAGAAGCATGGACCCAAGAATTAAATTCTAGCGAAACTTCTGGGTCTTGACTTAGACGAGACACCCCTGGTCCGTATACGCGGGGTGAACATTGTTATAGACTGCCGTCGACATCACGGACCTAATGCCGGCTAGACCACTTGTTCTAGAAGACCCTTATTCAGAACCATTGACAATAGTCACATTTAGATTGGATGGATGGTTATCGGTCTCCAAACCGGCTGGGGTATCATCGGCTAGTATACTCCATACTTTGACTACCTTTGTTCAAAAAGGGCGGAGGCCGGAACTCTTCCGGCCACGATAGTAATTCCGGCCACGGTGTATATAGACAAGTCATTCTTCCTTCATACTGATCAACTCAGAACAAAACAACCAAATCACTCTCAAAATGGCAGCAGCCAACACCCTTTTCCCCTACCTTCGCAAGGACCCTTCAGAATTGCCTGAGGGTGAAGATCCTTTCACAATCACCACTCGCATGGGTTATCTCCCATTCTCTCTTCCTTTAAAGAAACTTCCTTCACAATTCGATCCCGTCTCCAACCTCCTCAATGATATCCCAATCCTCAAAGAAGACGGTACTCCTGGACTGTTGGCCACATTTGACCTCGGTCCTATCATCGACAATGGTGGCCTTCCTGACTTGACTTCCGAGGTTGACAATCTTGTCATCCCTGGAACAGACAAGAGAGATATGGCTGCCATTACGGCTGCCTTTCGAGACTACAGCTTCATCGCTTCATCATATCTTCTAGAGCCTTGCTGGGAGACTTATAGCAAGAGCACAGACGGAGGATATGGCTTGGGTCGACAAACACTTCCCAAGTGCATCGCAGGTCCTCTGGTCAAGTGTGCGGAAATGTAAGTTATCCCCCATACGTTTTTGTCCTTGCTGACAGAATAGTCTCGACATTCCTGCCTTCATGTCTTATGCCGCTTCTTATGCCCTCTACAACTACTGGTTGGTTCATCCTGAGCAGGGACATGACGACTACAACAACATCCGCCTCATCCGTGCTTTCGAAAAGGGCCTTGACCCAAAGTCTTCCGAAGCCGGCTTCATCCTCACACATATCCACATGGTTGCCCAAACCGGCGGCTTGATTGAAGGCGCTGTGGATCTCCTGACGGCTGTAGAAAAGGATGATGGCTCCAGCAAGATTGCAGAAGCCAAGGCGAGTCTGGAGATGATTCTCAATGCTATGCAAATCATTGAGAGAAACATGGAAGGCATGTGGAGCCAATCGCTCCCAAAGGACTATATGGCCTATCGAACCTTTATCTACGGCATCACGAAGCAGTCCATGTTTCCAGATGGTGTTGTGTATGAGGGACAGTACGATGATAAGCCCCAATCCTTCCGTGGCGAATCCGGAGCCAACGATGCCATCATTCCTCTCTTGGATCACATCTGCGAGATTCCTATGCCCAAAAACCCTCTCACCGATATTCTCATTGAGTTCCGAGAGTATCGTCCCAAGCCTCATCGGGCATTCCTCAAGTATGTCCGTGAGACAGCTGCCGAAGTTGGAGTGCGTGACTTTCTGACCAAGTCTGGGGATCTCGGACTTGTCGTGTTGTATCTGCGACTTCTGGACCACATCCGAAGCTTCCGATGGAGACACTGGATGTTCACTCGTGAGTATATCATCAAGCACACTCTTCATCCGACGGCCACTGGAGGAAGTCCTATTATTACCTGGTTGCCAAACCAGCTCGGTGCAGTTATGGAGTTGATGGAAGATGTTGCAAAGGGTTCTGGTCTCTGGGCCGTTTTGGAGGAAGGCGTCTGGAACGGCGGTGGTTCTTTGTCTCAGGAGGACTATATCCTTATCAAGAAGATTATGGATAATGTGGTCACGAAAAAGGCTCAGTTGAAGAAGGAGGTCGACAAGTATTGCCAGGATCGAGGAGTTTAGCTTGGTGGTTAAATCAAGTGCAGTTTAGATTTCATATGCGAGTGTCGAGAACAACTACAAATTATGATTCTTCCATCTTCTCGCCATCAGAGTTCCCTTGCTCTATCAAGTCTAAACTATTAAGTTACTACCATACAGAATTGTTTGCCCTGACTTCAAGTAGATCTCGGCTTGATATTTGATTTGCTACTATTCAGAATTAGAATCATGTCACCATATAGTATTGACATAGATCCCACTAGACCACACCTCGTAACACATCACAGAGCCAATAAACATCAACGGGTTGCCTGTTTATACGCATGACGCTGAATGAGGTCAATATGTTATGTCTACTAATCACAGCTATTAGAGTTCTTGGATTACCTAGAAACCCTGTCGAAGATCAAGTGACGTAAATGCCTGATTAGTGACGGATAACTCTCAGACAAGGTGGCAATCACATAGACACTCGAATCTTGAGTATTTTATCGTTAAAAATTCGATTTCACATATATATAATAATTACATAAATTGTATACACTAAATCATCGCTAACTGATTCATGGTATCATCGCTTAAGCAAGTGGAGCACAAGTGAATGGGCTTTGTACTTCGCCTCTTTCGAATTTGTGGTTCTGTATCTATTAGCAGAGAACATCAGACGAGCAATGAGTGGACTTACAATATCATCAATGGATGCATATGTTCCGCCAACAAGCACAACCATGCCAATAACAAAGATGATTGCGTTGGAAATGGAGAGAAGAAGATTTTCCTTGGAGTGCCATGGACCCTTGCGGATGAGCTTGAACCACATAAGGGCAGGGAAGTAAAATGTGAAGCCAGATATGAAGAGGGACGATGATATGGACAAGAGGTCGTTGAAGAAAGGAATGGCCTCTGCAATGACCCAAGCCACGATTGTGACAACGGTTACGAGGACCAACCAGCTAATCCAACCCATCTTGGTGTTGATGAAGCGGATGATTGAGTGCTTGAACATGCGTCCGTGGAGATAACGACCGACGACAGTGGTGTTGATAGATCCGGAAATAAAGATGACGGGAAGGGCAACGCCGAAAGCGATCTTGGAGATGAGATCACCAGCCGAGAGGAGGGCAGGCGACTGGACATCCTGGCCAACAAAAGCATAGATGAGAGCGCCAGTAAGAGTATAGATGCCAATCTCAATAAGACCCAGGGCCCAGATGGACTTGACATAGTCCTGAGGAGTATGCATCTCATCCATGAAGCTGAACTGGCAAACAGCAAATGAGTAGGCAAAGACAATGTTGGTGATGGCAATAAAGGCTTCAGTGAAGCTCAGGTCATCCTTTGGCCAGGCAGACCAGTCGACAGAGGACATGCCACCAACAGAATCACCAGCCTGAATACCAGTAGCGATGATGGTGATGGCGACAGCGGCGATGATGGAAACAAAGTCGATGTAGCCGAGGATAGCTACCTCGGCAAAAGAGGGAGGAATGGCGACGAGGAGGAGGATAATCGCAGAGACAACACCAAACACGAGGGAGCATGCTCCGTTGTCGGTGAGGTTGAGGAAGGCGATAGTTCCAGTCAAGCAGTGAGATCCGACGAGGAAGATGAGTTGTAGAGAAAACATGACACCGACAAGCTGAAAGGTTAGCAGGGTTACTTCGTTCAGTAGTTCATGAGCTCACCTCATATCCAAACTTGCCAAACAGGAGCTTTCCAGCGTCGGCATAATGAGAGACCTCGGGGTACGCCAGCTTGACCTGACCCACGACATGAGAGGTGTAGATTGCGACAAAGCCAAGGCCAACAGTCAGAATCACACCTGCAACCATACCGAGAGTCGCAAAAGCAGAAGGCAGAGACAGACAACCGAGAGCAATGGCCTCGACGATCAAAACGACAGTCAATCGCTTCCATCCCAGACGGTGAAAGTGAGCATTGCCCTCAGCCGCCTTTCGCTTCTCAAGATCACCCTCATATTCAGTGCTCTCGCCGACAGTCCTGTCAAACATGTCCGGCGCGGGTTGGACCCGATCTTTGTCGTCTTCTTGCGCCTGGAAGGCAGTGTTGTTGATGTGGTCCGTCATGTTGAATTGAGATAAATGATGAGGAACCAAAAGTCGATGAAGGGAAGAGGAGGTGTATTATAAAGACCTAAAGACCTAAAGACCAGAGATAAGCAAGAAAGAGAATAAACCGAGAATGAGACCGAACTTTGTACTTCCGAGCGAAGGCCCTCGGTGGGTCGAGGGAGAAAAGCTTCGGAGGCGAGTGTAGATAAACTCCAGGCGTAATCGAAAGAACCTAGTTTCTGTGACATTTCAAATCTCATCAGCAGCAACGCAAAGACCACAATACCCCAGACCCCAATAATCCCCAAAGA
>JAJJWN010000380.1:0-39618 GCA_021655885.1 Fusarium abutilonis
ACCACCACCTCCGGATGCACCCACCGGACCCAAGGCCGATGCTGATCGATCCATTCCCTCTCTCAACAAGCCCCAGCGATCTGTCAATGAGACTTTGTTGGACTCGTCAAGACAAAACAAGAACGATCCCCTCGGCTCTCGCAAACGAACCGCCAATGACGAGATCAAGCCTCCGGATTATGGTCAGCTCAAAAAGGTCAGCACCAAGCCCGTCAAGGGCATGCTTTTGCCCAGTTGGCAGCCAAAGGCGACCGAGGATCCATGCCCTTGGGATACTGTTGACCACTCTGCCACAACCAATATGGCATTCCGGTAAGTTTGCGCCGTCTCCCCAGCTTTCGCTCGCTGCTTGTTGCTATTGGCCCATGTGGCTGTTGCTCAAGCTCTACGCCTGTGGATAGCATGGACTAACCTACTTAGACTTCACAAAGAGATCATTGACTTTTACGAATATGTCAAACCTCGCGAATTCGAGCAGCGCATTCGCGACAATCTTGTTGAAAACCTTCGAAGGGCCATGCGACGTGATGGGAGGAACTTTGCTAGCGCCACAGTCCACCCATTCGGTTCCTTCATGTCTGGCCTCTACCTTCCAACAGCTGACATGGACTTGGTCGTCTGTTCAGCGAGCTACATGCGAGGCGGTCCTCCAACATATCTGTCAGCCAAGAGCTGGCTTTACAAGTTCCAAAAGTTTCTCACCAGTCAACTTGTCGCTGACCAGCACTCTATCGAGGTTATTGCCCACGCCAGAGTTCCCTTGGTCAAGTACGTTGACAAGCAAACCGGCTTGAAAGTGGATGTATCGTTTGAGAATTTGGGTGGTGTCAACGCCGTCGATACTTTCTTACAATGGAAGGCCCAATATCCGGCTATGCCCATTCTCGTGACCGTCATCAAACATTTTCTCCTTATGCGTGGCCTCAACGAGCCTGTCAATGGTGGAATCGGCGGCTTCTCAGTTATTTGCTTGGTCGTCAGTATGCTGCAGCTTATGCCACAGGTCCAGAGCCGTAGTCTCATTCCTGAACACCACCTCGGTGAGATGCTTCTCGAATTCTTCGACCTTTATGGTCGCGATTTTCGCTACGAAAGAAACGCCATCTCTTTAACTAGCCCAGCTGGGTACATTCGGAAGGTGAGGCACAATCCGGGAAGACCCTGATCTTGGCTAACCTCTGTAGTCCGATGTTATGACCTTTTCGTACAAGAACCACGATCGCCTGTCTATCATTGACCCCAACAACCCGGGCAATGACATTTCGGGTGGATCATCCAACACTGCAGCTATTTTGGCCCGTTTCCATGACGCGTTCAATACTCTGCGTGACAGGATGACCGAGATCGCTCAGAGCCCCAACAAGGGCAACATTCTTGAAGTTATTCTCAAGGGTGATTACTCGTCTTTCAGACTGCAACGAGAATATCTTCGTCACGTGCACGAAAAGCATATTGGACCTTGCTCTTCTTGATCGACCACCCGCTGACCAAGTCGATCACCCGTATTGATACCCACGGATTTTTCACGTTGTTTGATGTTGGAGTTTTGCGGTTACGAAGCATGGATATCTAGAGGGAAGGTCTCGCCGAGTTGCAAGGAAGACGTTGTGGTCTTCTCGTTCTATTGTTCCCATTTCTGCATGTGTATAGTAACGCCGTGATGACATGGATGGAGGTTGGCTTGTTTCTGGCGCAAAGGCTGGCGAATTGCTCCGCATGCATCAACATCCTCATTCATGAGGATCTCGGCCCAGTGGCCTACAATTGGACGATTTATCACTCGACTTGGCTACTAACTTCTGTTTGCAGTGATGATGGCCTCTGGCTGCGATGTGATGGCGCTTGCGCTAGGCTAACGCCAGACTAACATGTTTACAGATTTTGGCGTTGTCTCGTCAGTTCATAGCTGATGAAAACCTCGTTGTTCTTGGACAAGACCTTTTCTCACTGTTTGCTCGGCTTTACGCAGGGCTATGGAGAGGATATCAGAGTGACGCAGGCCACACGAGTATGTCTCGAGGGATATCGTCAACGATAGCAAAGCATGAGTCATAGTATAGGACAGGGCACAATGCCAGTTGAATAAAATTATCTATCAACGGCACGCTACAAACATCGGCCTGGAGTAATCGGACCGCAACAAGGGCGTGACCAATGCGAATACTTGGTCAAGCTATCACGGAGTCAAAGCCGTTTTAAATGTAATAAACAAATAAAATAGAGGCACTTAAAACCGGGGTCAAGGTGAGATTTAAGATGTGAAACCGAGCGTATTATAATAGATAAGACAGGTGCTAAAGATAACAGCCAAGGAGGGCGATATGTTTTAAACCTAAAGCTAATGGTTTCTCTCTTATACTACATAACCCTTCATCAAGGGCTCGTCTTATACTTAAGGCCTAATATAATAATAATTATGCCTAAGACTTGGCTATACTGTGTTGTTTGATAAATGCTTGTTGTCTTTGCTGCGATTGTGCAGCTTCGTTTTGTGCTTGAAACCGTCCACTTAGTAGAAACTGGCTAGAATGGGAGTGAGTAAGCATGCTTCACAGCATGAATCGCCAGTCTTGTGGTAACCAAGCCTGGGGATGAATAGTGATGATCTAATAAGGGGTTATATCGGAAACTCACGTCTCAATCATGTTCCCAGCCCAGCTGTAAACTTGCGCGCAACCCACGAAGCACCATGCTCATCATATTCCTTCTTCGTCACAGCCAACCTCTCAATATGCGGATGATTCGCCAGATTTGCACCGCCGTACCACGTATTCGTGATGGGATCCGCGGGTCTGGCAACCCTCACTATGCAGTCGTCAGGTACTCGCTGCACAACCTCCTTCTGCAGCCTCTGGATGAAGCCATCAAAGTGTGTGTTGCCACCCACAACGATGATGTTGGCGAGCAGGCTGGGCCAGAGACCAATGGGAAGATCGCCGAGCGACTCCTGAACCAAATCGGCTAGGCCGGGCTGTCGAATTCCAGCATCGGATGGATTGAAGAGTAGTTCGGGGACGGCGAATCTTTCGTTGCGCAGAGTCAGGGCGTCTTCTTCGGACTGGTTGGCCATCTTTCTCGCCTTGGAGTGTCGCGAAGAGTCGTAGTCGCACAAGGTACCGTTGAGTCGTTTGTGAAAGTCGGGTAGGATATAATCCTTGGCGATGCCGGCCCCAGACAGATAATCTGGTCGACGTTCTCCTCTGGTTCCTTTCCATGACTTCTCTACATCTGCTTTAAAGTCGGCAGAGACGTAGCAGGCGAGTTCTTTCATCTCGTTGACAATATATGTGTCGTTACGCATATCAAAGTGTCGAAGAGAAATGAGGCGCGTTAGATAGTTGGTAAGGACCTTGCCGCCGACGTCTAATCGCTTGACGGCCGAGTGAAGAGGTTGACCGCAGAGGAGAGGAGTGATGGTTGTATGCGAGTATCCAGAGTCGATGACCATGACGGCTTCAGCGGGAGTGTTTGCGACGGTCGGCTTTTCTTGAGGGGTTCGGAAAATGCTTTGAATGTCGTGGTAGGCATTAAATGTTGGCCCTGGACGTGTAGTCAGCAATGAAGAAGCATTTCTGTGTGGGCTGGACAACCTACCTATTCCACGGTAATAGCTCGTAAATCCATACTCTTCAAACACAATCTGATCACAATTCGTCTGCAGAATAGGCAATCCATTCGGTGGCTCAGCAAGGATCAACCTCGTCTCGGCTGGATCAAACTTGAATGCTGCATTCTCAAATAACTCTCGATCCCAAATCTCCTTTTGCGCCTCCCAATTGACAATAAATCCCTTCTCCACAGGTCTTCGAAACTGGATCTCTCCGAAATCGCGGCACTTTTCGATCTCGGAAGCGACGTAGACTTTACGCGCCTTGTCTCGAGCGATGACGTTTGGGATGATGCGAGGTTCGTCGACTTTTCCGTCGTGTATGAGGCCGGCTTTTATGGTGGCTGCGCCATTGTCGATGACGATAGTCGTGGATGGGTTTTGGGGGGAAGCGGGCCTGGCTTTTCGACCTCCGCCCATGGCGATTGATGTTGGAGACGGGGGCTTTGGGTTGGTGATGGTTTTCTACGAGTTTTCCACGAGCAAACGCGACTTCACGTGAGAAGAGCGTTACGTAAGCCGGCATTATGAAGGCAGGTACCAGAAGTTTAAATTGATCCGTTAATAACCTCTTGCCTGCCCAAATCTTATACCGATTGACCGTTTTTCCCAGAGACATCTTCTTAATATATCCCTATACATACAAAATTAAAAGCTGCGGGTCTTTTAACTGTTTAAAACTTATACCTACTTAGGATATCGGTTTAAGTTATCTTACTGTAAAATAAAAACCTTTATACAGTCAAGGTTTAAGTTACGCCTTGACTTATCTACTAAATAACTCATCCCAGGTTATTTATTATAGCTAATAATTATTAAAGAGAATTAATAAGGCAGATAGTCATAGTAGTAGAAGAGGGGGATGTATTCTTCGGGGCTAGATTCGACGGACTTGGAGATAGTTCTATTAAGCTTACTAGGAGTTTCACGGAATATGTTTAAATTAAGAAGAGAATAATTATTCACTTAAAGTAGGAAGACAGAGCTTGGCATGCCTTGAAAGAGTAAAAGGGCCGATGACGCATCTTGATAGACAGCCAAGAATGGTCCAATAGAACCAGCGCGATTATTAACATGCACTATCTAAAATTCTACGCACAACATCATACATTCTTAAACCTTTGGGTAGTACTTGAAAAAGGCCGAGTGAAGGACAAGAGTAAGTTTCAGCCTCTTTGTGTCGGTCGCTCAAACTGACAAAGTGAATATCAGTGGTTGACTATCTTTGGGGTGATACTAGCAAAGAGGAGAAGAGATTGATTCGAAAACTTGGTGAGTTACCCAGGCCTTTGCTACAGACTTGACTGACCTTTCCAGATTTCTTTATTCTTGTAAGATGCTATTGCGCTTTACTTGGACTGCCAACTAACAAGGGTAGATTTTCTGTTGCTTTAGCTTCTTCTTCAATCACCTTGGTAGGTACTGTCGAGTCAGGCTTTGAACACTTGAGTTGATTGCCCAATCATAGACAGGCAAGCTTTCGCAAATGCATATGTGAGTTGGACTATTTAGTCTTCTATGCCACGAATTTGTTAATATCATTCCCAAAAATAGGTAGCAGGTCTCAAAGAGGCACTCGACTTGAGTGGCAACCAATACAATGTCCTTCTCTCTATGGCCTCAGCAGGGTATGCGAATTGATGTACACGTATCTAGAGATGGATAGACTGACCCTCATATAGTATGTTGGTTGGCCAAATACCAAGCAGTATAATCATCCACAAAATTCGACCTCGAATCTGGCTATCTTCCATGGTGGTCGCCTGGGCTGGTCTCACGATGGCTAGCGCAGCATGCAAGACATACTCTCAACTCTGCGCTGTTCGCTTTCTCATGGGCCTTGCTGAAGCTAGTACTTACGCCGGATCTATCTACATCATGGGCTCTTGGTAGCAAGTCTCACCCAACCCAGTTTATGCCATCTAAAACTAACACTTGGCAGCAAGTCCAACGAGATTGCCAAGAGGACTGCCACGTTCACTGTTGCAGGTCAAGTTGGCAAGATGTTTGCAGGAGCCATGATGGCTGCCATTCACGAGTCAATGGATGGCCATGCTGGTCTTGAAGGCTGGCAATGGGTGTTTTTGATTGACGGTATCATTACCCTGCCCATTGCTATCTTTGGCTTCTTTTACTTCCCCGATGTCCCGGAGTATACTGAAGCACCCTATCTGAGTAAAAAAGAGCGTCAGCTTGCGCTTGACCGTCTACCACCAAAGAGCGAAGATGGCCACAGCATACAGGCTTGGAGTCTTACCAAGAGGGTTCTTGGGCATCCTTTACTGTACGTGGCTCATAAAAACTATTAACGTGATACTGATACAGTTCATTAGCTTTGTCTGCTGTGTCTTCTCCGTATTAGGGTCAGCACTGCAATCCTACGTTGTTCAAGGCCTTATGCTGCTTTATCTGAAATTTCGGCAGGACATGGATGGATTTTCTCAGTCTGAAGTCAATACTCTGCCCATCCCTACTCATGCTGTTGGAATAGTGACGGAGCTTGCTGTATCATTTGCCATGGATCGGTACAATCGACGCATGTCGATCGGCTTTCTACTCTGCGCTATTCAAGTTGCCTGTACCGTTGTCCTCTTGATCCCGGGGATGTCAGTAGCAGGCAATCTCACAGCTCTATACCTCTCGGCCTCTTCCTATGGAATTAGCCCACTGCTCTACGGTTGGTCGAGCAATATTCTGGCAAGAACCGCGGATGATGCAGCACGAAGTGTCACCCTGGCGGCGATGGCAGCAAGCGATGGGTTGCTATGGACGTTTTGGGGAATCGTCTTATATCCAGCCGATGATGCTCCGTATTGGAGGAATGGGTATATCGCAATGCTTTGCATTTGTGCGGCTTTGGTCGGTTGGCTTTTTGTCGCTCGCTGGGTAAGCTTCCGCGTCTTTATTGTCAAGGAAAAGATTAACAGCTTTAGCTTGATCACTATACTGCGGAAAAGTATCCTGGTACTGAGAACACGAGTGACTCGTCTCTTGCAGTGGAAGAAGTGCATCACTCTACAGTTGGGGAGGGTAAAGCAATGGGAAGGGTTTAGTAAAACGTCGGCGTGAGATGATCTATCTTAACGCGGAGAACCTCTCCGAGGTAGACTTGGACTAATTCATCCCAAATACATATCCTCACTAATTCAATACCAGCATCCATCTGCGTGTGCAAATAAGTCTGTGAGTGTCACAAACTTGACGTCTTATCTCAACAGGACACATTCCCAAGTCCGTGGTCTTGCCAGCTTTGCTTAAGATCCCAACTCATGTTCAACCTCCTCGGCAAGCTCCCAGGAAAATTTGATCGGGGACTCAGGGTCTCCTGCGAGTGTTATCCCAACTGGCTTCACATCGGAACCTTTGTCTTTGCCAGGGGGCATATCAGTGCACTCATCAAGACAAACACGACACTCTAGCGATGCTGCCTTGTTCATGTGTCCGCAAGAGGAGCACGTCCAGTCAGTTACTGGATCTCTGGTCTCAACATCGACGACGGAGAGGTTGTCCAAAGCCTGGTCTGGGGCCTTGTCAATCTGAGCGACTAATTGCAAGGTTGAAAAATTACCAGAAACAATGGTCGGTTCTTCATAAAGATGAAAGAAAGGCAGCCCATGTTCAGCATAGGTGGCAGCGGAGACTGGGCTCTCTGGCGGCTGATAACCCGTTACGGCCTGGAAGCTGGCGCTGTTCAGGATCTGAACATTAATGATGACAGACTCTGTCTTAAGGTAACGTCTCTTAGGAAGCTCAAAGATGCTTTGCTTGATCAGACCCCCAGGCGCAAGGTTCATTTCCGGCTGTCGAGGAGGAGGAGGAGGAGGAGGTCCGAAGCCTCCAGCACGAAGTTTGAGAAGGATGTACAGAACAGAGCCCTTTTTACAAGATTAGGTTAATAAATCGCAGTTCAATATGAAAATAATTGTAACCTACCTCGTCCATACCGAGATCGACTGGCAGAACGCTATCTACCAAAGTATTAACATCAGGCCTTTAAGAGTATACATCATTGGATCAAATCCATCACTTACCTTCGAGTTGCTTTCCGCAAAAGGCTAGCCGTTGCTGATCAACGGGGATGCCCTCTTTATCCTGAATGTACTCCTTGATATTTTCGACAGTGCTGTAGTTGTGCAGCGAGATGGAAATTTGCTTTCCTGTCAAAGTTTTCACCGTGATGTTGATCATCTTTGCTTCATACCCAGGAAGATCAAGCCGGGTAATCTCGAAACGGAGTCCTGCAGTGGCCTCTTGCCCAGTAAGCTGGGCTTCAACAGAATACCCAGTTCCAACAGGCATTGCAATAAACTGACGAACTATTCTCGGCTTGAAAGCAGTACCGTCGAGCCATTTCTGATGCGGCACAACAACGTAGTCTTGAATAGACTTGCCTTCTTGGAGACGACATCGGCGTCGACTGGAGATGGTAGCATCAGGTGTTCGAGGCTCGCCTGAGACAGCGTTGATATTGCCAGTGTAGATTTTGATGGCATATGGTCGATGAGAATGGAAATCGATCCACATAGCTTCACGCTCTGCAAGTAGGGTCAGCGGTTTGCGAGGTATAGTTGGACTCTGGACGATGCAGCTTACGGTACATAGGAAACAGAACTCCACCCTTCTTTCGTGGTTTACTGCATCTGACTGTGGCATGCCTGATGCAGGCTTCCATATGGCTGCTTTCACCGATACTTTGACCGACATTATCAAGTTGGCTAATTCGTCAAGAAGTATTCTGTTTCCGATGTAGCCATTCGTCCGGTGGTTCGGTTACTGGCTGACCTATCAATAACTTGTGCATTATTTGCCTGGAAGAAGCACACGTCAGCAAGCTATGGAGATCTTGGTACTGAGGGTACTGAGAAGTTCTTCGTAACGTTTTAGCTAGAGTGTTACTTCAGCACAAACATATAGAATCCAGTAAATATGTTGCGGGAGGTTGCATTAAAGCGTGGTCGTCTCACTGACCATCGATGAGAGTCCTGATAAGCAATCCATCTTTATCGGCCGCGTGGCCTAATGGCTAAGGCGCTAGATTTCGGTCTTCTATCCTCTGAATCCTCTAGAGATTCCAGGTTCGACTCCTGGCGTGGTCGTTCCAAGGTCATCAAGATCTTTCTTTTTTGCCAATTGTGCATGTGGTGGTGCTAAGCCAAGTAGCTAGGATATGATCTTCTACCTATAGTTGCACTTGGCCAACGCCAATCAGAAATGAAATCTTGGTTAGTCTTGCATCTACCCGACAGAAAACACAATCTGAATAAAGGTGAGCTATATCATACAATTGATATGTAATCACTGTAGGATGACGACGCAAGATATGTCGAAACTCTAAACTTATAGATTGGTGCAGGGTTTTAATCATGGACTTGATGTAACCTTCCTAATTCTTATCTCTTTTCCCTGCATGAGACCTTGTTGGTGTCCCCACGTCCAAGTTTTAAAGTGTCAGAATAAGCATATGACCGACATATGAAACCGGCTAAGCCTGCAAACATACACACATAACCTGGTATCACACAGGCCTACTCTACATATGGAATAATTGTACAGTTTACTATCTGAAACCACAATATTTTTACCGTCACAATTGTGGGGAAACATACGAGTTTGAGAGAGCAATGAAACACGAAGAGCAGAGGACATGCGTCTCGATAGGAACCAAACTCCTCTACAGCTTCACGTATCTTTCACTATCCAATCTCACTTACAAAGCTCAGGAAAGTGTATCAAGAGCCATGAGTTTCGTATCAACGAATCTAGACCCATGCCAACAACGGCCGAGTACCAAATCCCGCATATCAACATGGCGATTAAGCAAGACTAGCCAAGGAACCCAAGTTTTCATGCCATTTCGGGCAAGGACAATCCTTCGGTCCGAGAGGAGGTGGTCGATACCCAAATGAGGTCGAATTACGACGGATTCTAGCCAAGATTAACAGATTAACGAGGGGATTACATAATTAAGGTTTAGGTATCGGATACTCTTACAGACACAGTTAGCTAGCTATGTGTACCCCATGGTATCACGTTCTGCTAGAACGATCCCTGCCAATCAGAGTTAAAACTTACGTCTTAAACGCGGCCACTAGAAGTTCCTCGCGTGGCTTTTGCGGGGGGAGCTAATCAACTTGGCAGCCGATAAATGGCATCATCGATAGCTTATCATTCATTCATTGTACAAGAATTGTAGAAACATTCGGCTAAGATTGCTTACCTTAGCTCGGTAGGGCGACCCGAGAAGGCCATACACTAGGTACATAGTATCTATCCATCAGCCATCGTACGAGATCTCTTTACTTTAGAGTTCGATTCTATGAAGACATGTCAGAACAAACGGTGGAAACAGTTGGCTAGTATATATAACTCAGTTAACTCAAGTCTAGGTGTCTAGGTGATGGAAAGGAGATAAGCACCAGGTACCTTTGTCTGGCCGGAACGTGTTCCAGATGCCGAAAATAGAGTTTAACTATTGTGTGAAATCTTGTGACAGGTCAACCCTCCCCCACGGATACTATGCCGAGTTTCAATATCAGGTCGTATTATACGATTACTGTTGGCCTAGGTCCTGCTAGATCAATGTTGGCTTGATAATCGTCATCCGGCTAAACCGATGGCAACATGTGAGAATAAGTTCTTTATTACATCTCGGACCACCCGAGGTTTCGGAGTTCAAGATATGGGTCTCAACTTGGCATTACCTGTTTGTCATGAACCTGGTGGTACAAAATGGCATATATTCCTGCCAAACTCTCTATCGCGATACCTAACCTGACCGGATCTCTTCTTTCTTGCATAGCTAGCTTCTTTGCTCTCGGTCTTCACGCCCTTGTCCCCCCAAAACGTCGACATTTTCGCCATGCACTAATAATAAACTTGCTCATTGCGGGTGCGTTCTCATGATACCCAGACTTGTTCTTCTTCAAGCTGATTTCTTGGTTCCTAGACTTTATCAATAGCTTGAACAACACCATCTCCGGCATCCTAGTCCTTCAGAATGGGTATAAAGACCCAAAGGTACCCGCCGATGGGCAATGTCTTGCAAACGCGTGGGTTGGCCAGTTTTCGGTACAAGCGATCGACTTCAACATTCTAGTCATTTCCATCTCCGTTTTGCTGGCTGTCACAAGGTCGCATTACCTCGATGAATCGTCCCGGAGAATGACTGTGCTCGTGTGTCTTGTACCTTGGATTCCTGGCACAATCACCAGTGGGTAGTATGCTGACCTTTCTAATTGGTCACTAACTCATCCGTACTACAGGCTTTATTGGTCTGGGACTGAATTCATATGGCCCAGTAAGCGGCAACTGGTGTTGGATTACACCTCAACATCTTGCCCTCCGATACGCTCTCACTCACGGCTGGCGCATCCTTATTTTCATAGCCACCGTCGCGATTTACACCTTCATATACATTAAACTCCGACGACTATTCCGAAATTTACGCTTAGACCTGACATCCTCGAGACGATATGCAACAGAGACTCGCCCAGAAACCCAGACAGATGCCATGGGACAGTCCGACACCCAGGGTATCTTGGTTACCACGACTGTCACCTCCGCATATGAGCTACAAGATCAGTCAAAGTCGACAACAAAGCCGAAATTGATTGTAGAAAGCGATGGAAAAGAAGAATACCCCTCTACAGATCTTCGAACTACGTCGAGAGAGCCGGTAGATAACGGTACCCAATCATCCTCGAGCGTCCCAAAGCCAATCGGACGCGAGCCAGCATCACCCAACCTGAGGAAGATGCTTCTTTTGAATGGCTATCCTCTTGCCTATATCATACTATGGATTCCTGGTATGGCAAACCGCTTGGCTGAGTCGGTCGGTACCTCGCCGCAGTGGCTTAATTCTTTGCAAGCTTGCACTCAGTTCGTGGGGTTGGTCAACGCCCTTACCTACGGCTTTACAGAACAAATACAGCGCGCAGTGAAAGTTTGGGTGAGGAGAAGAAGCTTTCGCAATCTTGAACCTTGACCAAGCCGTCTTGTGTATGATTGGAAGCGGAATGTGGCGGCTGAGGACGTCATGGCTTGATTCTATTCTTTTTCTCATATATGATTTTAACGTTGATACCATTCTTAACTATTGACATGGGAGTGCTCAGGCTCATTCAGTAAGGGGTGCACGGGAACATTCAACAATGCCTACAGAAACATGATGGTCCAGCAGTATATACGTTAGTTTACCTGTATAGTCCTGCCAACTCTGAAGTTGCGCAAACAAATGATACCTATGAATAAGATACCTAACTTTATAAAAGTTCTGTTTTACCTGATGCCGATACTATTTCAACAGCGAGTTTGAAAAAGAGAACCCTTCCAGAGAGTGTGCTAATAACGATTGTTGATCCAGAGATTTGAGTTGGGCGATGATGCCGTGCCCGGAATGCTGGGTGTAGCCAAAGGATTTTGGTGTTGTTCCATAAAAGCCAAACATGGTCGTCGCTGATTCCGTATCCAGATAGATATCCAATAGAGTGATCTGTTGGTCTGCCGTCTTTTCTCAATAGGTTGTGAAGATTGATAACACCACCGTTGGTATCAAGACGCTGACTGTGTGTGCTAAAAGTGATAAGCTGTGGAAACGGGTTCAAGATGAAGCGCCATTCAGTGATTTCACCATTTGAAATGCTCCCAAGTTCTAAGCCTTTACGCTCACGCCAAACTAAAGTTCTGGAATCATGGCTGAAAACGAAATCCATCGAAACCGGACGACGCTGTTGCAGCAAGTCATGTTTTCCAATCCACTGTCCTGTGTCTCCACGCCTGACATTCAGAAAGCTTTTCTCACGAGGATCTGTGTTGTAGGCTATCCATGAAGAGTTGTGGGAAATCCCCATGATAACGCCGGTATTGCTTTTCTATTGCGTCAATATTTCACGAATGCATTGTCCTGTATCTAGGCGCCAGACTCGTATGACCCCGTCAGGAGAGAGAGACGCCAAACAGGAATTATCCAAGGAAAATGAAGCTTGACGAACTCTTGCCTTGTGACCTTCCAATACAAGTTGGGACCGATCCCAAGTCTTAGCTGGTTCAGGGCGCTGCAATATTCAGTCAGGTTGTTTAGTGGCAAAGAGTGAGTATATGATGCTGCTCGATGGCACCGTACAAAGCAAGGAAGAATATAATTGAAAGGGGTGCAAATCGATGATTACTGACTTCAATTGCATGAAACGATGGGCATCTTGTACCACCTCGCCAAACATTTTGCATTTGCTTCCCTGTAAAAGACAGCGATGTCACGGGCAATAATTGACTCGGGTATCTCATGAAGAATGAAATTCTGATATTTGCCTCGAATAGCATTGAACCCAAGTCGGATAGGTAATTCAGGCCGGCTGGTTATGAACACTCTGACTTTAACATTTAACAGGTTGTTGGATTGAGTAAAGAGGTTGATGAGTTGCTCTATGTTATCTTCATATAAGCTTTCTTGTTGTTTTTAATATTAATAAATAACATATTTTCTTTCTAGTATTTATACCTAAATACTTATATAATAGCTAATAAGCTTTCTAACTTTCCTCTAAAATAGGATCTTATTTTCTATAGTTATAAGTATTTAAACCTGCCTATTCTCTTATTATAAGACTAACCGCCTTAAATAACCCTTAATATAATTATAGCTATTAAGATAAACACTTTCCCTCTAAGCATTGCTAACTAAGATAAATTCCCTATTAATACTTAATAAGGCCCTTAATAGATTCCTTAAGAAAGGTAATAATATACCTATAGTTAAGGCCATTCCCTCTACCATACACAGTCGGTCCCTAAAAGCCTGATGTGACTAATTAATAACTTAGCCGTTCACATTTTTTTGCGCTGATAAGTCTTTGCTTTTCCGCAGCAAGTAAAGGGGTACGTATCAGCGTCTCAAGGCTTCTCGCAGGTCTACCAAACTCGGCGTACAGCCATCGTAACTTCCAAGCATCCAGCTTGCTGCAGAGCCCTCGAGGAGAGCGAATGAGACGCCAGTTGACTTGTCGCCTGATGTGGGCTGTTGGGAAAGATGTACAAGACAAGGGCCGGCTAGTATGCGCTTTATCCTTTCATGATTTTGCAGCCCTTTCCCCTGAGTTCACTCAAGAAGACATTTGTTCCGTGTTTGAAACAAAAGAATACTGTTATAGTCATTATTTTCATCCGACACTCTATGGGTGTTAACAATGACTTTTATGGCAACCCAGGCTGACTTCGTGAGCGTATCTGAGGTAGTACTTGTTAATGCCGGCTATCTATCAGAGACATTTACATGGCCTAGGGAAGCGGACGAGATAGCCCATAAGATAGAAGTGCAGAAGCTAAGGGGCATTGAGAGATTGGGAGGGCTGTTGAGAGATTTTACAATGTGAACCATCGTTCTTAAGAAAAACAATGCAGTGGTAGACTGAAAAGAGACATGGAAGTGTATTGCTACTGATAGTTCCAAAAACAGAGTAAATAGGAAGCGACTGCATACTATTCCCAATATCTAAGCAGGTGATATAGAAGGCTAATTAACATATTCTCATGTGTGCTGTGTTGGATCAAAAGTTGCGGTATTGTCTGAGCTAAATGCCATTATACAACCCGAGTCCCTTGGTACCATCACACCTAGAAGGCGAGGTCAATCAGTCGTGTAAGAGCGTCTTATATTTTAGAGTTCTGGTAAAATTTAATGCACTTATTGAAGTCCTGCAAACAAACATAACTTTAGCTGCCATAACTATGCATGTATCAGATTCTTCAAGAAATTAGTGCCTTGCGGAGAGCCTCGCAGCCTAAGCCTCATTGCGTAAAATGGAACGTCAGCAAACTCATCTTACAGCTACGCTGGCCGAACACAGTCTTTCAAGATTATACGGAAGCAAATTCAGTTGTCTTCACCTCTTAACTTCCCGAACCTATGGCAAACTCAAACAGAACTGGCCCGACGACGAGCGGCACCACAGTCGCAAAGGATTTCAACAACGCTCTGCACGGTACACTCGCCTTTGAAGCAATGAGGTATACTGCGAACTACGCGAGAATAGCACAGGTAGCTCAATCGAATCATTGATGAGAGTGAACCGGGTCTCATTTACATTATTCAGGCCGAGCTACGCGCTTGCGACTTTGAAGAGCTTATGCAAGCAGTGTTCAAAGCAGCTGACCTTTTACCTGGAACGATCGATCCAAGCAAGGAGAACGAGTGGCCAGCCGAAGCAGAAGCGGTCAATCAGAGGATGGAAAACAAGCTGAAGGACTACGATAAGCTAGCGGGGTCTTTTAAAAAGTTTGTTGAGAATGCTCATTCAGCAGGCGTGCTTGTCATCAACAGAGGACAGGGCTAAGAAACGACAGGTTAGTTTAGTACACGCTATTGTGTCAAATGATAGCCCATGGAACAAGTAACAACAGTTTCCTTGTTAACTGAAATATAGTCAGCTTCTACTCATTGACGGCATTTTGAACTTCTTTGTATAAAGGTTTCTGCGTTAGAGCTGAATAGCCTTTAAGAATTTGAGTAATGAAATGAAGGTCTTGACTTGGGCATAGATCCTTTACTGTTTGTGTTCTTGTAGCTATTGACTATGCATATATATCCAAAACTAATCTAAAGCAATAGCAAGCCAGGGAGGATGAGAGGCTGACTGACCATCCTGTGCGTCAGTATACATCTAACTGACTTCAAGTTCAACGTTGTATGCCTGAGATGTAAGTTATTCAGTAATAATGGACTAACCCCATTCTTTATATACATACATACATATACATATACATATAGTTTAATTACCGATATTCCCACACAGTTGTCAACAAGCCTTATAACTTCAATAACGGAGTCTCCTCCTATGTGTAATTTGACATCTTCATTCAGCCTAAACACGATATGGCTAACTCAACAAGTCTACTAGGCATCCCATTCTCAAGATTCCTTGAATATGCCGGATCTGATTCGACCAAGACAAAAAGGCCACCCTAGAAAGAGAGAATAGCGTTTTGACTCAGCCACTTCCACAATTCAGCCAAATATGTCCTTTTCCATGGGCTCAGAGCGAAGATCTTGATGATCACAAGATACAGCCAACCATAACTGCCGAGAGCCGAGGTTGAGACGCGCGCGGCGGGATGAGCTTGTCATTCGATCTTTTCAACAGCTGTTCCATGCGCTGGTCTCGTCCTATGCAGTCACAAACTTGCTGCCAACTGCCGGCGAGGGAAGCCCGGACTGTTCCAGGCGGCCGCACCCTTTAGCTGCTTGCGAATGGGAGACCATAGTACTTCTTAGAGTTTCCGAACGCCCGATAATCTGAGTTTAACTAATCGAGGAGTGAGTCGTGACTGGCAGAACAATCGTCAAGGATTTCTCTGAAAGGTTATCATGTACTGGCATAGATATGTACATGTTGTGTTTTGGCGCGCGCTGGTTGGTGCGCGTTTCTCGGCTATTCCAGCAGCAGAATACTCTTCTCTTGAGGATACTAAAGAAGAGGCACTTAATACTGACTAGCTGCACATCATTCGCCAATACCTCGTGTTATGAGACGTGCTTGTAAGGCTTGAGTCGGTCCGTTTCTTAAACTGCCTAATCACATGAACTTTACAGGAAACCCATTCAGTCTATCCCGAAAGACCTAAAGAACTGCTGGCTGATGCTTCAGTTATGAGAGTCCTATGTACTTAAAGTCGACTATGTCTTAACTCATGGAAACCTCTCGTCCCATCATCTCATCAATAAAAATTCGCCAATCCCCTTTACACTATTTCCCCGCCAAACGCCAGCTTTATCAACCATGTACAGCGTCAAGAGCCTCGTCGTTCTTGCCCTCGCCAGGTTTGTACCTTTATCACCACCTATAGATGTAGTGAAACTGACTAGACACACAGCACTGCTTTTGCATGCAAGTGTACTGTTGGCGGTAGTACTAGAGGTCGACTCGACATAGCAGCGACCAACGATGCTTGCATTAGGGCTGGCGGCACTGTTGTAAATGGGCGCAGTTCATCAATCGACGTGAGCGACCTTGGTTCACCAACAAGATTTGAACGTTTGCTAATGACTATCATCAGTGCCAGGGATCTAACCACATTAGGTTTGACAATAATTGCAGAGCTAACAGTGGCCAATTCACTGGCCTCCAAAACCTGAGGTCTACCTGCGGACGTACATAGGCGTGGGACTGGACCTGTCATGATGAAACGAGTGCTGTATTCGTTTCTTCAACTTAAGTACTTGCTGGCGAGACTATGATGGATATGTTCTAGGGCGAGGAGGGTTTTGTTTCGTTCGCCGGTTTTCCCTACCTTGTCTGGGATGTATTCAGTTGAGAGACAGGACTATGATTCTTCAGCCTTTGCGACTGGAAAACTAAATCTCGCTGTTGTGCCCAAGTAATTACAGGATAAAGACCAATCAGTATTGGTTTGCGTCTATTGTGACTTTTATGCTCCAAGAACAGCTCGTGCTAATAAACATCTTCTTAGGTGAGAATTATTCGAGAAATAAATCATTGTCGACTTAACAAAACAGGTACAGACTTTGCTCAGAGCTCGAAGCTGTCATGGTTAGTCCAGGAGAGTCAGGATGTTCAGCGCGGGTCCTAGGAATAGATTTAAAGTCCAAGTAAGGGATACGCAGCCTGATATGGTATCACAAAGTATTTGCTTGACTATCGAAGCGAGGTAGCGAATAATTATAACGCTGTAAGTCAGAGCAACTCACTAATCAATGTGGAGGGGGTTTTATTCGTAGCCAAGAATAAAAAGAATCAGACTAGCGGCATATATATGATAGAAATTAAATACAATACAATCTGCTGTATATATATACCGGATACTTTGCCTTTGATCTTGAAACCTGCCTGTATCCCATCTCTTTCCATACAGATGTTTGTCGGTACTTTAAGAAATCTCATCACGTGGTGCCGGCAATCTGTCACAAGAGCTGATTGGCCAAACTGAGTGGCTGTGCGCCCCAGATGGCTGGTGGATGGAGGGTGTTGCATTTATCAGATATACCATGCAAGTAGAGGAAATAATCTCAGTGCGCATCGAATTTCAGTGAATCGAGACTATCACCAACTGACGTCTACCTAAGAACAATCTAAAGATAAATTAATTAATCTACTTTACCCGAGGCTCGTCACGATCGATCAAGTTCTTTGATTGCCTAATATTTGAGCATATTCCCTTTCCTGCTTCTATGTCAATGGGTTAGTAGGTGAACCTCAAGCATCTATCTAAATCTGCCTTGCCCAATCCTAAGGTGCTTTTCTAATAGACATTGTTCCAAGAAATAAGATGCTTTAAACAGAGAGCATTAGCATCAAGGGTAAAGGATCCTTTGTGTTTTGTATTGATTCATATTCTGTTGGTATACCTACTAATGTGGCTGGTTGCACAGCCACAATCACACCGACGCCAACCTAGCCTCACCCATTAGGCCAAAGCTCTCATCAGCTCCTCCATCCTCCAAGCTGTCCTCAAGACCGCCTCTAAAAAGCCAACCACCACGCCAACCCCTTCTCCCTCCCTCCCTCTCACACGACACCCGTCACAATGTCAAACTACTACTCCTCCCAACAACCTCAATATCCCGCTGCCGGCGGCGCGCAAAACCTCCAGTTCTTCCCCTCGCAATATGCACCCACCGGCGGCGCGACACCACAGCAGGCAGCCTACGGAGGCTATGGCGCTCAGGGCGGCTATGGAGTCAGTGCTGGCGGAACGCAGGGCTTTGGGGGCCAGGCCTTTAGTGCGCAGGGCGTCTCGGGGAGAATGGGAGAGCAGGGTGGCTTGAGGACGGGTTGGGTTGCTGCGTTTTCGTCGGAGGGATACGATGGAGAGCCGCCTTTGCTGGAGGAGTTGGGCGTTAACTTTGGACATATTCAGGCAAAGGTAAACCTCCCTGGTGCGTATTGGTATTAGTATATGGTTGACTGACCAATTGTAGACACTCGCCGTGTTGAATCCCTTCCGTCGCATCGACTCGCACATCATGGACGATTCCGACCTCGCAGGCCCCCTTATCTTCTTCCTCCTCTTCGGCTTCATCCTCCTCTTCTCAGGCCAAGTCCACTTTGGCTATATCTACGGCCTGGCCGCCCTCGGCTCCATCTCTCTACACCTCATCCTGTCGCTCATGTCGCCCTCAGACGCCGATTCCCAGCAGGTGAACAACTATCCGCAATACAGCAGCGATCCCTCTGCGCCTCCGCCACCTCACGAGGCACAGCAGGGAGGTCACTTCTCCTCAACGCTGACATACCCTCGAAGTGCGAGCGTGTTGGGATACTGCCTTCTACCGCTCGTTGCGACAAGCCTGTTCGGTATTGTGTTCCGAATGGATACCCCATTGGGCATTGTCCTTACAACGGCGGCTATCCTCTGGTGCACGTATAGTGCGAGTGGCATGTTTTGCGCAGTGGGCCAGATGAAGCGCATGAGGGGACTGGTTGCGTATCCTCTGGCTCTGTTCTACGTCGGCTTCGGCATTATGGGTATTTTCAGCAGCCGAGGGAGCGGATCATTCTCCAATGCTGCGGCCAAGCTTAACACCTGAACGACCTGAATGTGACAAGCTCTACAACCGAATAGCACGATGGATTTTCACGACGCAGCCGCGCGCTATTGAAACTCGATGATGTAGTATATGATTATGCCCTAAGCGATGAGAACACAATAACAGGCGCCTAGAGGCAAGGCAAGGCGTTTCGATATAGGATACGACCGAGATGGGGAAGCGCAAGTTACATGAACGGGACGTGTTCCCTTTATGCTAGAATAATTGCTATGTACGTCATGACTCAAAAAGGATCACAGACCAAAGAGCAGGAAATGGGGTGGTGGCGTTCAAAAGATACTCGCCAAAAAAAAGAATTTTTTAACTACCTATGCAAAGATATCGTAACCATCTATATATATCACAGTGCAAAAGTATAAACAGTATGCGTTCTCCTAATCATCAAAACCTTTTTCGTCACAGCAGAAATCCGCCCTTCCGATTCCCTAAAGTACAAGTGTTAGAGCTACAGCCCAAAGCAGGCCGTAGCGGTATTAAGTAGGGCTGATGTGACATGTTCAAATCCATTCGCAAATCCATTGCACATCTGGCGTATCATTCATATCCTCGTTTAGGCCTTGTCCATGTTATCATCGGCGTGAACGCCATTGGGCTTGGCGCCATTCGTCGTCGGAACATCTTCAGCCTCGCCAAAGACGACAGAGTATTGACCACCAGCGCCTGCTCCAATGATCTTCTTGCCTCGAATGGCGGTGTTATCGATCACAGTGGGAGTGTGGATGTCGTCAATCGTTCCTTGGCCGGTCTGGTAGTTGCTGGAGAAACCCCAAGAGTAGACCTTGCCATCCGAGGCAATGGCGAAGCTGTTGTCGGTCCCGGCAGCAACAGCGACGATATCATTGATATCTGAAACATATTAGTACTAGGCGTAAAGAGTAGTAAGTGGAACTTACCAGGCTGGACAGTAGGCCTGAAGAGAATACGGGCGTTGCCACGGTCGTCAAAGATGGCATTGTCCTTGGACAGCTTATCAAACTCGAAACCGACCTGGTAACCATCGACGCGACCCCAGGTCAAAAGGTCACCCTTGTCGGAGCAGGCGAGGGAGTGGTGCTCGCCACCGTCAATCTCGGTAATGTTGTAGTCATCAAGGGTGGTAAGCTTGGCAGGTCGAAGAATAACAGCGTCGTCCTCGCCGGCATTTTGCTCAACACCGATCTCGCCAAAGTTATTCAGACCCCAACCGTAGACGTGGCCATCCTTGTCAATGGCAAAGCTGTGATAGGAACCGCAGGCAATCTTGGCAATCTTGCCCCGGGGCAGGCCAACTCCCTGGGGAATAAGAGAGGACATCTTGTTGCGCTCGATGATTCGTCGGCCGAGCTGGTTCTGCTGACCGCAGCCCCAAGCTACAACGTTGCCCTTGTGGTCGAGAGCGAGAATGTGGTTGGATCCAGCAGCGAGGGCCTTGATGTTGAGGAGATCGCGGATAAGGACGGGAGTGGTCTGAACCTTGACGTGCTCAGAGAAGCCGAGGATCCCATCGCTAGATCGGAAAGTTCCCCAACCGTAGACACGACCATCCTCAGTGAGAGTGAAACTAGCGCTGTCGCTGGCGACGACCTGGACAAACTTGGTGCCTTGAGCAAAGTGCTCCTCGGATACAGGCGTCGGGGTGCTCTCCTTGGGGTTAATGCCAGTGTCGTCCTCATCCTCCGATTCGGAATCTTCCTCCTTGTCCATGTCGCGCAGACCACCCTCCCAAGTGGTATCTCTACCAAGAGCGCCCTGATCGTTGACGCCCCATGTCAAGATCTTGTTATCGCGGGTCAAGGCGACAGCGTGCATGCCACCGCAAGAGATCTGAACAACGCCGACATTGGCGGCGGAGAGGTTATCATTAAGTCGGGGACGCTTGACATCGATGGGCTTCTTGTTGTTGACGCGCTTGCTGCCGAGACCAAGCTCACCAGAAGAACCCTCGCCGAAAACGTAAACATCGAGGATCTGAGTGGGCGCGTCGTTGATCTTCTTTCCAATCTCGGACTTCTTCTTGGGCTCGGCCTTCTTGACAGCAGGGCGACTAGCCTTTTTGGCTGCAGGTTTCTCCTCTTCAGGCTCCTCCGTCTTGGCTCTTTTTGTGGTCTTGGCCTTGGTAGCAGCAGCGGGCTTCGCGGGAGTCTTGGACTTGGCCGAAGGCTTCACAGCGGGCTTGACGATGCGTTCTGTGGTCTTTGACTTCTTGGTCTTGGGGACATCGTCCTCGGGCTCGGGTTCAGACTCTTCATCGCGGGCCTTGCGCTTCTTGGCGGCGCCGTTGGCAGCAGGCTCAGCCTTCTTTGTGGCAGCAGCAGCGGCGGCTCTTGTGGGCTTTGTGTCCTTTTTAGCAGCGGCAGCAGTTGTTTTCGACTTTTTGGTCGCAGCCGTGTTGGTGACGGATGCTGCTTTGGCTCGTGGCGCCATCGCGTTAGATGTGTTGTGATGATTTGTGTTTGTGTGTGACGCGCGATGACGGGGTTAGAAAGGAGAGGTTTTCTTTGTTTTGCTCAGCAGCAACGAGTTTCCCTTCTTTGTTCAAGGTTGAAGAAAGGATTCTTGATTGGTAATGAGTGCGATGATATGATGATGGAGATGTCCGAGAGAACAGCTGTTGTCGCGCGACAAAGTTAAATAAAATGAGCAAAGTAAAACAGGTGGATTTTTTTTCTTTCTGTTTGAGGTGATCTGACCACGCTCATTTACGTGGGTAGTTTCTGGGCCAAGCTGAGCTGACAGGGGATGATGCTTGTATTTAGCTTCACCGCCTGATAGCTTTAGCTGATCTGGTAGGTTTTGTCCGGCAGAACAATCTTAGCGCAATTTATTCCGGTAAGCTTCAAAAGCGGTGAATCGAAGCTTATCGTTCGTGCGATGCGATTCACAGCTTGGACGCGTTTGTTTGCAGAGTGAAGGTTGCATTTTTGTTCTGACGGGAAGCACAGACTGTGAATCTATTTGCATGCAATGCAACAATATCTGTTCTACCATGTATCAATACAGGACTGATAGCGCATAATTGGTCGCGTTATTAACCTCACCTTGCTTCGCCTTGTCACCAGGCTTGCAACAGCACTAGCTGGGTGAAACAGTCAACTTTGTTCGTCGCAACTCTAAGGGCTTGCGTGGTCCCATATTCTGCTATTATCTATCGTATCATGGATTCTTTAATTTTCGGTATCTCTAGGTATAGATTGCCTCGCCGTCCCAACTAAATGCCGTATCCCTTAACCCAACGCCATTCCAACAAATACATTTATGCCAGTCTTGTCTTGCCGCTCCAAGGGTATATATATATATATATTTACTTTTGAGTGGTAAAGTCAATCTCGTTGGCAGGGTTGAAGCCACCGTCAGAAGCCTTCTCGCAAGTGCAGCCACCTAAAACGCATTCCGTTAACAACAGTCCATGCTACAGACCAACGCGTAGTATTACATACCAGCAGGACGAGAGCCGCATGCGCATGCTGTACCGCTCACTGTCGCGTTCTCGGTGGAAGCTCGGTCACAGGTGCATTCACCGGCAGGACGGGCACGGCATGAGCATCGAGGGCCAGTGACTGTGTTCTCGGCTGGGGCCTTGGCGCATGTGCAGTGAAGAGCAGACTTTTGGCCGCATGAGCAAGTGGCCTTTGCAGCTGGAGAAAATTGTTAGACCTTGACTTTGTATTAGAGGGTATCTGGGGATGATGTCACATACCACAGGCACACTCGACGTTGTCGCCAGAGCGGCAGCAGGTAGCGGGAGTGTTGACGACCATTTTGACGATTGTGAGTGTTGTAAGGGTAAGGGTAAATGTATAAAGTTGAGAGAGAATTCAGGATAAATGTGAATTGAATTGAATCTGTAGATGCTTGTTTGGATTGTTAATATTGGGAAGAGGCTGCTCGTTCTATTTGTACTTGATCTCTTTAGCATGAATTTGGCCCACTTCAACCAAAGCTTCGAAACCGCCCATCTGAGAGTGGTAATTGTCCTTACGCTGATTGGCCAAAGTGAAGAACTATTGGCATCTCAGCCAATCAACGTTTGCTTATTCTACGTTTTCAACTTTTGCCTCCCAAAACATGCCATGCTGATGCACTCCCTGTCATGCTTCTGTAAGCTAGTCTAGAACTCTAGAACTCTAGAATCCATTGACTTGACTAACACGTTCCAGCGTTTTGCTATGGAAAGAAATAGAGACTTTTATCTTTTTTTGGATAAGTAAAGTAAGAATGAGTCTGATGCTTACAAAACCTGCTAGCCTCTCCATACAGATGGAGAAACCAGTTCAAGGGACGAACCTTTAGATCAACCTGTGCATATTCAAGTCATGATGATCCTTCCAGTCTAAAAGGTATGACGTAGGAGGATGTGTTTACTCATGATGACCGTTGATAAAGTAGCATAGCTTCATCGAAGCCTCTAACGGTTGTCTTACTTAACTGGAGTATCGATCCATCGCATTGACCATCGATAATAGAACCGTTTCAATTGCTCACCCTTACCATGTCCACACGAATGAATCATGCATGTCCAGGAATCCGCCAGAGCTGTCAAAATTGTTACAGCCTCCCATTACATACCGGTCATGCTACTTAAGGTGCGCTCCACTCCGTTCCGCTCCGGATCGGCCACCACCGATGACCCGGTCCTCTTCCTACAGCAATGAACAACCCAGTCATGATCATTGACCCTTCCAACACAGAGACTTCAAACACCACACGAACTAGGAGCTGCTTTGGGTAGGCCCAAGGTAACAAAGCCGTTCAAGAGAGAGAGAGAGTCTGTTCTCTCTGCACTGTTTTGCATTATTCACCTACCCTGGAGGATTTGGCGAGTTCATCACCGAGCGCGGAGCAACACAATTACAGCCTTGACGAATCTTCTTGCTGGTTGTATCTGTACCTTGAGCATTGAATCACGCCTGGTTTTGGGCCATGAAAGATAGTATGTGCCAGGCCGTAAAAAACGATGTTGAATTGCTCCTATATCGGAAGTAATGCAGTCCATGTGCTCCTTATCCATAATTGGTTCTTTGCTTAGTCCCTATTTGACTGGGATCCTTGCCTCCGAAAACGCTAATTCACTTGGTGAAGATGACCACTTTGCACTTTATTCATAAAAGTTGTGATACACGCTTCTTCCCCGTTCTTACCCAGACCATCTCCGCATCAGAAAAATGGCACCTCCTAGCTCATCTGAATCTGCCGAATCCACGATCGTGGTTATTGGGTACGCGCTATTCTGCCTTGACATGAGCTTGGTGCTAACAATCGTAGTGCGGGAATCATCGGCTTGACAAGTGCCCTTAAGATCCAGCAATTACTCGCAGAGTCTCCTCCAGCCCAGGCTACATCAGTTCTTCTCGTAGCTAAAGAATGGCCAACCTCAATCCCCGGAGCCCCAATCACCCACTCGGCCGACTACGCCTCCATGTGGGCCGGCGCCCACGTCCGGCCGATCCCCGCCTCGACGCCTCAGCTCCGTCGTGAAGCCAAGTGGCTGAAACAAACCGTTGCAGAGCTGGAAAGACATCGTCAGAGTGAACCTTGGGTTGGCATCAGACGCCTCCCAGGTATTGAGTACCTGGAGAGCCCGCCCGCCGAGTACCTGCAGCAAGACGCACAGAGCTTTACAGAAGAGACTGGACTACCCAGTTATCGAAAGTACCATGATGATGAGCTGCCCGAAGGCGTGAGGCTTGGATTCGAATATGAGACGTACTGTATCAACGCTCCATTGTACAGCGGTAATCTGCTTCGCAAATTTATCGTCAACGGCGGAAAGACTTTACAACGGGACCTCAAGAGTGAATGGGAGGCTTTTATCCTAGCGCCCAATGTCAAGCTTGTAATAAATGCGAGTGGAATGGGATTTGGGGACGTAAAGTGTTTTCCTATTCGAGGTATTTGGACACAAACTTTCCAATAATGACTATAGCTAACAATGTGAGCAGGTCAGACTGTCTTGACCAACCTCACTGCCGCGGACAAAACCATCACGACACAAAAGAAAGACGGCACATGGAGCTTCATCATCCCACGATCTTTCAACGGAGGAACTGTTATCGGCGGTACCAAGGAACTGGGCAATTGGCAGCTCGAGCCATCTCTAGAAATACGAAGTCGGCTCCTGACAGCTGCTCAATCAATCATTCCTCAAGCTTGCGGTAAAGAACAAGTATCTGGGTCATTGAAGGTCATTAAAGACGTCGTTGGGCGAAGGCCAGCTCGCGAAGGTGGCATGAGAGTTGAGAGAGAGGCCAAAGATACCACCTGGGGAGTCAAGGAGGTTATCCATGCTTATGGAGCTGGAGGCCGTGGATATGAGTTGTCTTGGGGTGTTGCAAGCGAAGTGATGGAACTTGCGAGAGAATTGTTGAGCTCAACTACGATTTTGAAACCAAAACTTTGAAAGTTGGGTCTGGATTTGTATTATAGCGACCGTGAGTAATACCAGTGGCGATATAGAGGGGACTCAAGTCTTTCATTAGCCAGAAGCATACAACAGAGAACTACTGATTGTAGCCGACTCTATCATCGACCAGCCGCTTCTAAGCTTGACTCTGAGCACGTGGAAAAGATACTGCACATACTAGTGAGTATGACCGCAGGTGGTGGAATAGGAAACCCATCGAGCTGTGTTGATACTGAGGAAAATAAGAATGCACAGCATCGGCCGATCGTGGCACTCTAAACCTGAATGATCCCCCAAGCATATACTATTGAGGCCATCAAGGACTAGCGTTCCTTGTCCAGACTTAGCCAAGACGCAACAAGTCACTTAGTGGACGGGACCTGAGAAAATCTATCGATTTGATCTGCAAGGGAGGTGTAATATCGCCCGCAGATCGATGTAGGTCCAATTGCTTTTGGAATACAGCTAAGCCATTGATATCAACAAAATCCAATCCAAGAACTTCCCCGCACGCTTATACACTGATGAGACTAAACTAAATGCCGTCAAGGACCGTCCCGCCCAATATTGCTACCTGACACGAAAGGATGTGGCTGGCTGAGCTGCTTAGCAGTGGTGGTCTAGAGCCACCCACAACGACCGTGTCTCACTTTTTAAATATGACCAGTCAGCAAAGCATACTTCAATACGAGAGAGCCGCGGCAATCTGGATATGGTCTTTGTACCACTAGGTATGTACTACTGAGTTTTATTGGAAAAAAAAAAAGAGGAGAAAGATTATATATACCGGTGCATTGGCCTTAAAAGTCTATGCTTGAGTGCGGTCTATCAGGCAGACAGAGTTCTTATCAAGTCCTCCTCTCCAATTGTCCCATCAACACATCTGTAGAAACAGAAATAGACCCTCACCATGGCCGATTTCAATATCCTCAAGGATACGCTCACTACGGAACAGGTGCTTGAGCCTGGAACCCTTGAATATGAGAAAGCCAGTAAGTAGACACAACGAAATACTCATCCCCTCAAGTATATGAAATGATAACTAAAACACATCCCAGTCTTCATTGGCAACCTTAACTACCGCTTCACAACCCCGGCAGTGGTAGTTCGTGCAAAGTCCATCAATGATGTCAAGTCCACCATTGCCTTTGCACGTACCAACGGCCTCCGTCTGACCGTCAAGAATGGTGGTCATTCCTACATGGGTTACTGTCTCAACCAAGGTGGTATTGTTCTTGATCTCAGCCTCATGAACACTTGCCACATCGACTATGACAAGATGCTTGTGGACATGGATGCTGGACTCGTCTGGAAAGACGTGTACTACAAGTATCTTAAGGACAAGCGTAACATCATCATCGGGGGCCAATGTCCTACCGTGGGTGTGAGCGGGTTCACTCTCGGAGCCGGTCTCAGTCCCTTCTCTCGTAGTTACGGGTTGGGCTGTGACAACCTAGTCGAGATGACCATTGTCACCTGGGATGGTAAAGTTGTTACATGCTCCAAAGAGGACAAGGACGAGAAGAAACGTGAACTCTTCTGGGCCTTGGCTGGCGGTGGAGGCGGCAACTTTGGCGTTACTGTTAGCCTCACCAGCAGGATGCATAAGCTCAGGGACGACGACGGGAAGGTAGTCTGTGGTCAACTCCTGTGGAACTTGCCACAGCAGAAGGATGACTTTGAGAAGATGATGGACGTCTTCAACACAAACAAGTGTCCGGATGAGTTGACCATCGATGCCTTGTGGTCCCATACCACGAACAAGCAGCTCACCGGTGGCATGACTGTCATCTACAACGGCTGCATGGAAAAGGCACAGGAGGCTCTCAAGCCGCTGTTGGCATTCAACCCTGCTAAGAATGGCCTAGAGGAGATGAAGTGGACGAAGTGGGTGCACCAATCTGAGGGTTGGGACCCCATGAGTCAAGTCTACCATCATCATGCATCCTTCATCTTTGCTGAAGGTGCCATCACACCCGAGGTCACAGCCAAGATCGCCAAGCTCGTAGAAGAAGCCACTAAGGTGGTCGGGATCACAGACGCCAATGCGGTGAATGACCCCAAGTGCCACATTCTCTGGGATCACATTGGCGGCGCAACCGAGAAGCAGGGCCCTGAAGAAACACCCTTCTACTGGCGCAAGGGCCACTACGTCTCGACCATCAAGATGCAGTGGACCGACGACACCAAGGCGGAGAAGATTATCGAGTTCATCAGCAAGTGCAAGGCTGAGCTTTTGCCCTATGCAATTGAGCAAAAGGCTGCTTACATCAACTACATTGATGCCACTGTTCCCAACTGGCAAGAGGCTTACTACGGTCGTAACTATCCACGTCTTCAAAAGATCAAGACGCGTTGGGATCCGAACAACTTCTTTTGGAATTGGCAGTCCATTCAGCCCCTCGCGGATGACAAGAAGGCTTTGCCTATCCATGGTATCATTGACGTGCCTACTCAACGTGAAGTGAGAGGCTTGCCTCAGGTGAAGAAGATGGAAGAATGGTGGAAGACGCGAACTCCAGCTACGCCAGATGATCTAGGAACACCCGGTACTGATAAGGAGGTTTATGAGATTGATGCTGGTATTCGCAGGAAGATTCTTCAGGAAGGCTATTAGAAATAAAGTAGCCTAGTCAAGTATCGAAGAGACACGGAGTAACCTGTTGATCTCATCCCCAACTTCTTCACGTGTAAGTAACAACGAGAACAAAAAAAAGGGGCGTATCGTGCCATAGCCTCCGGTTACTGAGATAGTACATCACTGAGGTATCTCATCCCCCCAATCTTTTCTTGGCTGAGTTTTCCAGCTCTGCCATGAGTTGAAGCAACTTCTCTGTAAGACGCGGAACAGGTAATCCAGCAAAATTGCCCCGTACAATTCCCACCACAGCTTCCATAACCTTATCTGGCCGCAACAGTGGCACACTGATAACCACCTCGCCTTCACCGGCTATTTCAGATCGCCGTCTAATATGCGGCTGCCCTTGTCCAAAGCCTTTGAATCTCTGCAGTGCAATGCTATCTTCATCATCGAGATAGACGTTCTGACTCAACGTTCTGTGAGTTCCTGACTGGTCGGAGAGGAGACCATAGGCCCAGAAGGCCAAACTTGCGTGGTATAGTATGATTGCTATGGGGCCGCGCATTGACCCTTGTGGTAGCTGTTTAGCAATCTCAACGATTTGAGCAGCGTGGTAGATGGTGTGTCTTGCTGTTTCGCTCCTCACCCAGTCACGAACTGTGGGATAGACAGCGCGTGCGCGTTCAGGGCCTTCCATACCTGCAAGTATCTGGATATCTTCAAACGGCATTTGTAAATGCATGAGTATGAGTTCTAGCCGCATCTGCATCTTTGGGTCCGTCGAAACATCAGCAGATAGGCTTAGCTTTATATGGTTGACAAGTTTCAACAGCTCGTCCTTTCGCATCTCTGTAACGAGAGTATTCCAACGACGTGGTCGTGACCGCTGGATAGAAGAGAGCTGTAGAATATCCCAGCACATGGTCCACGTGCATGCAAGTACAGCCATGACGGCGACAATTGTGTCTACTGAGCCCATGCGGCTGTTCAGAATGTCAGGATCTTCGATCATGTCTGCAACGTATAGCGGCTTGCCATCGTTGCGCGAAGCAATTAGTGAACTCCACTGCTCTGGTGATGTGGCGTCCCACAAGTCCGGATTCCCTGGTAACGGCAGCAGAACCTCTGCATACGACACTGATGGAGTGACCATGAGAGTCATGGAGGAGTTTGCATCGTGAGAAATCATTTGAAAGGCAAGTCGCTTGAAAGACTCATCCTCCACCCACTTGAGCCACTCTTGTCGACGATTTATACCCTGCGAGTTTCTGAGGTTGGTATCGGGATATCCTGAACTTTTAAACTTTCCACTGCGGCGCATCATGGTTAGCACAGGGTTGAAGAAGCTTTCGGCTATTTCAAGCTTGCGGGGGAGGCCGCTCCAGATGCCCATTTCGAGAACCATGAGAAAAGCCTGGGTGAGTTGAAGATCGCGTATTAAAGTGTTGTCACGTTCCCACTGCATCTAGGTCAGCCAGTCTATTGGTGAGATTTGCGTCCAGATAACCTACGTGCTTGGCTATAGCAACCCGCAAGCATTCCTGTAGAGCATAGCCAAGTTTCGATAGAGCAGGATCAGAAGTCAAGGCTGCTCCACAGGCGGCCATTGCTGCAACCAGTTCTGGCCGCTTCTCGTTGGGATCGAAAGAAGCAGCGTGCACAAACGACGTAGCATGGATGGTAGACGAGGTTAAGTAATACTGCAGTAGCATATCTAACAACTCGGCAGAGGGGAACGATGCCACGGCTTTTGACAAGTGATCGGAGCGGCAGCTGTTAACGACCATCATCAGAATTCTGTCTCGAGCAGGTCCCTCTAACTTAGCAGAAGTGACTCTCGTGTTCGTATCCAGGACGACTGCAGACTCTGGTGAAGGATTTGAGGAGTCTGCTACGGACAGGGAGAGGCTATGCTCCTCAGCTCCAGCATGGTCTCTCGCATTAGGTCGGAATTTCCAGTAAGAGTTTTGGAAGGCTTCAGTGCACATGACAGCAGGCTCGCCGGGGTCAGTGTGTGATGCCGCGCGAGGTGTCTGAGCGCCTCGGGGAGTTGGCGGAACACTTTGTATTTTGAACGGAATTGTGGTGTTGTAGGAATCTAGGAATTGCAAATCTATGTCATTAAGTTCGTTATATGTATGCATATCAACGTCGTTGGTGTTGTCGTTAGAGATCCATCCGCTTGATAGGAGGTTGAGATCAGGAAATTGGAACGGGAAGAGAGCGTTGGGATCGGCAGCCATGGATGTGTCTTGATCATTGTCAGGTTCCCGCCACGGCATAGCAAACTACAAGACTTACCGAGGTGTTGGAACAGGCTTTGCGGGGTCTGGGCTGTTGGGATATGCAGAGAGGACTGCCCCATGACGGACAAAGTGGACGTCGATGCAATGGTGTTGTCGTCGGCAAAAGCAGCAATAGAAAATGAAGCGTTGTCTTGGGAAAATGTCGAATCTTCTTCTTCTTCCTCTTCCTGTTGTTGTTGCTGCTGATCAGCTTCAGGCGAGGGAAACTCTGCATCTAGTTTCGTGGAGTCATCCCATTTGCATTCGATGCCCTTCTTTTGACAGCGACGACAGGGCTTCTCTTCGCTACAGCGCAAATGATGAGATGAACATGCTTCACAGGCCTTTCCTACCCTCCCAGGCATGAAACGGGGCTGTCCAGCTATGGAGCTGTTGTCCCCGTTTGGGAGCCATGGCCAGCAGCATGTCTTTCGAGTAGGTCCCTTGAGCAAGCAGGGCGTTAGCTAGCGAAGCGCGATGGCTTTGTGAAGGGACACCAACGGTCTTGTGAAGGCTTTTAGACAAACATGGCACTTGTAGGGTTTAGTCTGCGTATCTAGAAGTTGTTAAACACTCGCTCGTGTCTTGAGTCCATGACGACGTGGACGTGGAACATACGAGAGCGCACGTGACGAGCCAAATGATCAACACGCTTGTACTTCTTTTTGCAGGAACCACATTGGAACATGCCAGATTGAAGCGTTGACATGATGGGCCGGGGGTTTGACGAAAGGAGTCGGGAGGTGGAGATGCGGAAGAGAAGGAGAAGGAAGACGGAGACAGAGGTAAATTGTGTTTAGCTCTCTCGGATCGGGGCAGGTCGAATAAACCCTCCCTCAACTAATCTGCGGGGCGGCGTATAACAGGGAGTCATTCCCATGTTGTGATTCGAGGTAATACGCGCTCAGAGTGGTATAAGGGGTAGGGGTAGGGGGGGGGCTCATGGTTTACCTCTCCACATCCCGATGTCTCAAGATTATTAACGTCAACTATCTAGTTAGTGCATGTCGGTAACCAGCCTAGACTAAAGCAGAGAGCCAAGGTAACAACGACAGAAGAATTTGCATAGATAGATATAAACAACCTAACGTTGGATCGCGAGTTTGTGCTAGTCTAGCTCGCACTTTGTCAATCCATACAACGAGCGAACAAAAATAGCACCATGACAATGACAGACTATCTAACACCAGCCCATTTCTTCTCCCATGGCTCAACCATGATGCTTGGAGAGGAATCCGAATCAGCCGACTACTAGAAAAAAGCGGGCGATCAGGCTTTGGCCAACAAGATCAAGGGAGTAGTCATGGTGGTATGTAACACCGCCGTATCGATTCATTCCATCTAAAACAGAGAGTATCAGGGTGCACATTGGGGCGCTGAAGGCGATCGCATCGAAGTCGCTACCAACCCCAAGCTAGGAAAGTCGCCTGTCGCTTATGTCCATCCCTCCAAATACATCGACTACAAACTCAACCCCGACCTCGAAACCGCTGAGCGGTGTATCTCGCTACTTGTAGATGCAGGCTTCAACGCCTCTGGTAACCCCAGCTTTGACTGGGTCCACGATACATACCTCATCCTCATCCGAATGTTCCCTAAAGACTGTCCACCAACCACACTCATCTCCATGAACGCTCGCTTTGACCCTCACTACCACGTGCGCGTCGTCCAAACCCTTCGTTGTCTCCGAAAGGAAGGGTACCTCATCATCGGATCCGGCGGTGCCGTCCATAATCTATACAGGAATATCTGGGCACCCATGTTAAATTATTCCGACAACTTTGCCCAGGAAAAGCCGCCTGAGCCCTGGGCACTCGAGTTCCGACAGGCTGTGGAGGATGTTATCAAGAACAACAGCGGACCGCGTCTTCGACGGGCTATGACGAGATTGATGAAGCATCCATGCTATAGAGATGCCCATGGTACAGATGACCACTTCATGTCTGCTTTGTTTGTCGCTGGGGCGGTGGGCGACGAGGAGGATGAGGGCGTTTATGGCGAACTCAAGGCTGAGACGTGGGAGTTGACCAATATGTGCAATAGCCAGTTCACTTTTGGCACCTGGCCAAGGACCCTTGCGACAGCGATATGAAGCAAGGGCATGGATATGTCTAAAGCATTTGTTTTACGTCGGATTCTTTTATGTCTGTAACTTCTTTGATTTGAGCGTTTGATCAAGTTGATAGCTGGTTGCACCGGCGGTGGTATACGTGTACAAGAAATCTACTACATGCTGAAGCGTGGCTAATACTGAAACCAGTGCATTGTGAGTTGCAAACGTTTGATAAAACTAATGGCACACAACTGCTTGTGTCGTGCGGCCCAACTCGCATCCTTGGTGTCGCCCCTGCTACTTGCATAACAGAGGCCTTAGTTTGTATATTGGTTGTAAGATATGTAAGGAGTACCAAGATGTGATTAGATCTGTGAAATGCAAGAATTGAACAATAAGAAATTTTGGTTTATTTCAGGCATACTGTGTCAGCATATGCTAATATTCAACTGCTATCTAGTTGGGAATCACGGGAATAATGACATAGTTCTGTAAAAGCTTTAAGCTGAACTCTTACCTATCAACCGGGTCGTTATGCAAGAAAATGCCTGAACCCTGAGTATCGCCAGACGATACTTCAAATACCAACTTACCACCTTTCTCAACCACAACATTTGTCGGCCAGACCTCCACATCCACAGCGTAGATCTCACCCTGTATCACAGGAAGAACATCCTTGCTAGTATAGTTTCGATGAGGAACCCACTCGCGGTGCTTGGGATGTTGTTGATCTACCTGGCGAAGGGACACTCTCAGCCAGCCTTTGGTTACGGGGACTGGATCTCCTGCTGTACCGGTGTAAAACACTTCTTGTCCTGAAGCATCGTAATGACGAAGCGTGACAAACAGGTCAATGTCGCTGGGCGTGGGACCAGAGGGATCTGGGGAAACGGAGACATGAAGATGGGCGACGATGTGTCCAGTTATCTCGGTCTCTGCTTCGAACAGACCAGTCGAGAACTGCAATGCTTCAGGGGCCTCCAAAGTACCGAGAGCTCTGTAAGACAGCCTCTTGATACCGGTACTGGGCTCGTCCCAGCTAAGACCAAGGTCTGGTGTAAGGAAGAGCTTTTTGTACTGAGTGCGCGCAATTGGCCACTGGCTTTCCTCGCGACAAGGATAGGCCTGTTCACTCTTTGCATCGTTGAATCCGACGTTGCCTTTGCGCAGAACAAGACTGACAGGGGCGACTTTACCTTCCTGTGACCAACCAATGCGATCTTCGCCTTTAAGAAAAGCGTCCAAGAAGCTGCGCTGAATCTCAACCTCCTTCTCGTAGTAGAAGGGGAGGTCGTGTTGTCCGGTGATGACTCGAAGATACTTCAACTTCGAGCCTGCATGGGTATATCCTTCGATATTTCCGCGAAGATGCAGAAGAATGCCTCCCCAGTTGCCAACTGAAAGTAGAGGGACTTCAATATCGCCCATGTCGTACTCTTTGGATGCGTAGTATGGATTGTCCCGGAAGCGGCTGACCTGGTTATCCTTCGTCTGATCCTGTCTGTTGGCTTCGGGCTCTTCCTCTGAGAGATCACCCTCGATCGTATCGGGACCCCAGTTACGAGCACTTCGGCCGGGACGTCCGTACTGGTTGGTGATAACTTGGCGATTCCACCAGAATTTGATGAAGGCGTTGGACAAAATACCACCATGGCGGCATCTGTCCCTATAATAATCCGACATACCCTCCCAGGGAACAATAGCGCTCAGACCCTTGGGCTTGCGGGCAGCGACTCGCCATTGACTGCTAGCGTAGTAGCTGATACCAAGAAGGCTGACCTTGCTAGATGACTAAGGTTGCTCAGAAGCCCACTCTATGACATCAAAGAAAGCCTCACTTGTGCCTCTTGACATGGTGTCCAATTTGCCAGACGACTGGCCAAGACCTCTTTCATCCGCACGGACAATGGCATATCCATGCTTGGTCCAGAAGCCCGGGTCCGGGGTCTCCCATGCTGAATGCTGTGACTTATGCTGAGGGTTAACCTCGCTGAATGACTTGGGGTGAAAGCTGTATACTCGTTAGTTGAAAGTTCTTGGTAGAAAGGAGAGACTTACTCCTGGTACCAAATATCCTTCCCGTAAGGACCATACGTAACGAGAACAGGCACTTTATCAGCACCCTTTGGACGGTAGACATTAAGACGAACTAGACCATCGCCTGCCTTGAGAGCAACAGTAGCATTATGCTCAAATATGTAAGGAAAAGACTCCTCATCCACAGTGTGGATATCCTCTCTTATCTGGTTGGGCATGATGATGGCGAAGAAGAAGATGGTAGGGGATGTAGTGAATGAGTCAAGTTTTGCTAAGACTGAATTCCCGTGTAGTTAGTTAACTGATTGTATTCATATCTCTTTTTCGTTCTGTTCGGCTTTCCTCCTAGATTGGATTACTTTTAGACACTTGCAGGATTGTTCGGTTGACCCCAATCTTCAACTGGAGGGAGGGGGTTGAGTTTGTGCTCTTCTCTTCGGGAACGTGGGGCCGAGTCTCGACATGGAGATACTAAAGCTCTTCGTTACCAAGCTGGAGCATTGGGGGACGAGGTGTAGGCTGAATACTTAGTTCTAGAAGACAGAGAAGCAAAGATTTCCCTCTCCCCCAAAGAATTGAAGATATACGCTTAGCTGAGTTTGTACGATCATTAGCAGCCATGACCCAAGACTCGGGAGCAACGCCTTTGAACATCCTGATTGTTGGAGCAGGTAACTAACAGGATGAACCATGTATGCTGTTTGAGCGGGCGCTAATATCAAACAGGTATCGGTGGATTAACTGCCGCACTTGGCCTCCGCCAGCAAGGCCATCAAGTAACGGTATGAAGAATTCATGTCTGCGATAACTAGCCAGTGTCTCACAACCCCCAGGTTTTTGAGAGATCACGATTAGCAAGAGAAACTGGAGCAGCTATTCATCTTGCACCAAACTGCCATGGTATTCTGCGAAGGTTTGGAATCTATCCGGAGACCTTCGGCGCCAACCCGGTGGAAGGGGTAAGTCAATACAGGGCCACAACGCATTAGAACAGGAAGCTGATGTATTATAGATCAATGAATATACTGAACTGGGAGAGCTGAAGTTGGATGCTAACTTAAAAGGCTCGCTGTCAATTTGGGAAAATGTGCGCCCATCGACTTCTGTGTTTATCCATAATCCATAACAAATTTGCTAACCAACGCTACAGCCATGGATGCTCTCCCATCGCGTTCGCCTCCATGAAGAGCTAAAGAGACTAGCCACATCTAGTGAGGGCGCCGGAACGCCAGCTATCCTCAGAACTTCCAGCCTAGCTGTTGATGTTGACCCTGAGACTGCGACTATTAAGTTCGAGGATGGCACGTCAGTCTCTGGAGACTTGGTACTTGGTGCTGATGGTGTCAGCGTAAGATCTGAAACTCTCTCTATATTTGACCCTGGATCGTCTTAACAGTTGACAGTCAATTACGCGAGAAATTGTCGCTGGACCGGACATCAAGCCCTTTAGTTCCGGGAAGAGCGCTTTCAGATTCTTAGTCCCTTTTGATGCCATCCGGAACAATGAGGCTATCAAATCTTTTGCCGACCGTAAGGGATACATGACTATGTGGGTGGGCGATGATCGCAGACTCGTCACGTATCCGTGTTCAAACAATACCTTCATGAATTTTGTGGGCATCCATCCCAGCAGCCTCTCCAAGGGAGTAGACAAGGAAGTTGGTGAGTCTTCACTGGTCACTAGTCGAAAGGCAAAGATTAACTGTTGATGACTTGCGAACAGGCTGGGGACATGGCGGCAGCAAGGACATCCTTCATATGGTATACAGTGGCTTTGAGCCAAGAGTCCAAGCACTCTTAGAGCTGGTAGATGCCAGTGAATTGAAGCTCTGGACATTGCTGGATATGGACCGGATTTCGACCTGGCAGAAAGATCGGCTAGTACTATTTGGAGATGCAGCGCACCCATTCTTGCCCCGTAAGTTTGATGGCCGGGTGTTCATCACATTTATGTCGCTAATTATTGACACACATTAGACCAAGGACAAGGAGCTGGAATCGCCATCGAGGATGCAGCATCCTTGGCTGCGTTGTTACCTCTTGGTACAACAGTGAAAGACATTCCAGAACGACTTGCTTTGTATGAGAAGATCAGAGATGAGAGGGCCCATACGGTCCAGCAGTTCACGAGGCAAGCAGGCGAGGATCTCGACGAAGAGAAACGCGCAAATTTCAACAGTAATTTATTGCCTTTACCACGTGGTCGGTACGCTTCAAGTCGTCTGCTACGTACTTGAAGACACTCTTCTCCACGTCAAAGTTCAGCTTCTACAAGCCGGGAACCGTCGCCGAAGTAACGTTCTTGTGTACTGAGCTGAGTGACATGAAGTGGCTCGGTGGGGGCGGCTACAAGTTCTTTGGTCTTTGGATTCATGGCGTGCAATATGAGAAGAAAGACGGTAGCAAGATCTATGGATCCTTCCTTGCAGTTATCCTCGGGGACTTGGCCGATCCTATTGTTACTGGTCGCGAGGAACTGGGTATGCCTAAGCTTTTCTGCAATATTGATGTTGAGGAGAAGGGATCAGCTACTAGCATTCGTTGCAGTTGGAGAGGTACTCAGTTTGTCGACATCATCATCAACGGTCTTGAGCAGGCAACTGATGGAAAGAACGGTAAAAATGGTACGGATGGTATAGAAGGAGGGAATGATCAAGGTCCGCCAAACGCCCCGAGTATGCCCCCGTTGCCGAAAGAGCAAGGAACTTTTGTTTACAGATACGTTCCATCTGTCGGCAACCCGGGTGTTCCAGATGCAGCATATGCTGTGTTCATCGAGAACGGGCTAGAGACAACAACCAGAAAGGTTGAAAGTAGAAGCGTCGGTGGAAACTGTGAGTTGAACCTCAAAGCCTGTACTTGGGATACTCTGCCGACCCTCAATCATGTCGCGACTGGGTTCTCTGAGATTCCTGTATATGGAGTTGTCAAGAGCAAGGTTGAACGGGGCGGGGGGTTGATGATATTTCTCATGCGCGAAGAGTGGAATAATTACTGCAAAGGCTAGTGTCTTGTCATTGTTGGTGTTTGGAATTAACATTTCCCTGCGATAGAGCTTGCTGGTACGTGACTATGTATACCATCCAAATGTGTCTCTGAAAGTGATCGGATCTATTCTTCATAGCACACTGTACAAGCATTTTTCAGTTTCATACTGGAACTATAAGCTATTAGTCTTAGGAAGAAATGTGTATTAATAATGTCATCCAAACAGAATTGGCTCAAGGCTTCAGGGAAGCTTCGTGAATATCAAGTTTCTCAATTTCTATGTTGATACTCTTCTCTCCAAAGTGTCAGGAAGATTGAGCTGGCATCAGTTGACCAACGCATTCACCAAACCCAACACCCGATGAAGAATCTCCTACAACAGCAGTTATCCTCACGACATCTCCGTCCTCAAGATACCCACGCTTTGAACCGTCATTCAAAGTCACCGGCTTTGTACCACCCTTTGTATTTTCAAGCATGCAGCCTCGACTTCCTTCATCCGAGCCACTAACAGTTCCTGTAGCCAAGATATCTCCAGTCCGAAGTGCACTGCCTGAACTGACTGAATGCGCAATCATCTGCTGTGGAGTCCAGTAGAGAACTTCTACGGGACATACACCCAGGGTTGTTGCAGTTGATTCAACTAGAACTTCGACTGTCATGGTGATAGAGTAGGTCGAACGGGCAGGGTGTTGGAGATATGGGGCTACCAATGCCTGTTGAGGAGGTGCTGTAGTCCTGAACGGATCCAGAGCATCAAGTGTGATAGCCCATGGTGAAATAGACGTGCCCAAACTTTTGCCATTGAAAGGACCCAAGGGGTACATTTCAAAACCTTGGATATCACGAGCTAAACAAGTGTTACCAGATAATTCAAAGCTGCAGTGAATCAACACCTACCACTCCAATCGTTGAGAATAACAAAGCCAAATATATGTTCTTCAGCATCTTTGGCGTGCAGTCTCTGCTTCATAGGCAGCGGATTTCCGACTATAACCGCGAGTTCGACCTCGTAATCAACCTTTTGCGAAGGCCCATAAATGATAGAATTCTCACTACCGGTCAAACTTGCGGGGCTTCGATACTGCCTATACGGACGCTCAATCTCGGTTCCCGAAACAACGATAGAGCTTGTGCGCCCTTGGTACCCAACAGGGAAGTTGAAAAAGCCCGGAGGCGGTTTTCCGTTGTTAACTACTATACGACCTGCATTGATGACATGGTCTAGTGAACACGAAAAGTCTGTTTCCAAGTAAGTCATGGCCGGTAATAGCAGAAGTGTGTTTAGTACCTGCAAAGTCTCTTATTTCCATCGGCAAATGCATGGTAACACCCTCTTCGTCTTCCTTGCTAGCTAAGGGGAAGCCGTTGAGTCCATTTTTCTGAAATATTGCTAGGATGTGTTTTCGTACATGCTGATGTACGGTCCTAGGAAGAGCCGTAAACAAATTTAAAGTTGGCTGGTTGAAGATATCCGCAGGGAGATCCTCCAAATCTTTGAAATGTTCCTCAACTAGTTCATGAAGAAAGATTAAAGTATTGCCTAGCCTGGTAACAACCTGTGGGTTCTCATGGGTTTTTGAGGAAGCTACACCAGAAGGAATGTTCTTGTCGGAGAAATGGTGGGAGAAATCTGCGCTTGTCATTGTGTGAGTTTCTGTAAGCAATGCAGGTTGGAGAGTATAGTATTAGATGATCAGAAGTAGATGAACTCAAAGCCTAACTATCCTATATTAAACTATCAAGCTGTCCTTCCTAGGTCTTATATACTAACTAGTTGCCAGTAAGCTAAGGGTATAATTGGCAAGCCCGAGTTACTACTTAAGGGGTTTAATTTTCCTAGCTTTTATTATTAAACATAATAATATATATTATATATTATTCTGGCTGAATTCTCTCTTAAGGAATTAACCCCTAATATAACTTCTTAAGTAAGACTAATATTATTAAGCCTTTACCGATAGGTTACCTAACTGGCATTATAGTATAACCTTATTATTAACCTAATAAACTATAGCTAAGGAAGCTTTATTAGGTAGATAACAAGATTATCCCTTCTGAGGCTATTATATATAACAGAGGCTATTACATTTAACAGTAAGAGCCCCCTACGGAATAGGGATAGCGCC
>JAJJWN010000382.1:0-11305 GCA_021655885.1 Fusarium abutilonis
GGGGGAGGGATGGGGGCCGAGCGTGGAGGGCGGTGATGAGGGTTGCAAGGAGAGATGGAGGGAGTGAAGAAGCTGTGAGATGGTCAGTTTCGTGTTTATTTTCATGTCAAGTTTGAGTCATCGTGAGTATGAATATCAGGCATGTAACAGATTGTGAGACAGGGAGAGTGGTATTGATTGAGGTATGAGATGGTACGTGAGCTTGGGTCATCAACTTACAGCCCCAGTCATTAAGTCGGTCAAAGACAGACTTGGCCTTGACCGGCGCCACGGAATCTTCGTTTGCCATGATTGTAGTTTTGTTTAATTAAGCGTGACCGTTGCAATTGGAGCCGAGCGATGAGCCAAAGAGTCGTGATGCTCACAAAAGATTTGAGCTATTCTACCCTTGTCATTTGTGACGTCGTGCATAAATCATGACTAAGCCAGATTCAACCCTTCAGATACACGGTCACATGCCCGCAACGACATGAGAGATATCAGCCTACCTAGACTACTATAACTAACTCAAGCTACGACCCATAACGTGAGATTAATTGATCCTTCAACACAACGTCAAAGGGCCCCCTAAACCTTTCACTGCCTCTCCGTCCCTCGGCCGTTCTCGGCTACTATTTGTCCGTATCTTAGCTCGAGCTCAAGCACTGCCACAATTTCACGCCCAAAGCGGTAGGTAATATCGTGTATCAGAGAAATACAGAAGACCGTATAGTAAAAAATAACATTCGATATCAATGGCTCGTATCCGCCTTACCATTAGCCGGAATCATAGTCCGTCTGAGCCCCCTTCTATGTAAGTGTAAAAAACAAATGATATGACTAAAAAGCTTCTAACTGGATTAAAGGGGGATATAGTGAAATGGTTACTTGAAGAGGAAAAAGAAGAAGAAAAAGAAGAAAAAGAAGAAGAAAAAGAAGAAGAAAAAGAAGAAAAAGAAGAAGGGAAAGTTAGTCGTACAGTTCCGTCTCTTGTTCTCATGACGTCGTCAATCCCGAAATCAGCCCTATTGCAGATCATCGTCCACCGTGGGACCAATACCTCGGATCCTGTGTGTACGCACTCTGGTTATATTCGCCCCAGTCCTCGGCCGAGTAGCCCTGCTGCCCGTACTGCGCAGCATACTGTGAGTATGAGGCTGCATCCCACTGCTGAGAGTTTGCGTCGTAGCCCTGCATGGTGTACTGGTCTCCCGAGGGTCCAGCCGTGGCATAGCCTCCACCTTGGTCAGCCCCGGAGAGCATGTTCAGATCGAACCCGTCCTCAGGGCTGAACTGGGAGAAATCGAACTGGCTCAGCACACCGCCTGTCTCGTCTGCTGTTCGGGACGAGTGGCTGTGGTGTTTGCTTGAGCGCTTGGAGGAGCTTGTTCCTCGTCGCGAGCTAGAGCTAGAAGGACTGTCTTCGTCTGTGGACTTGCGATGGACTTTGCCTTTCTTTGAAGACTTGGAGCCTGAGCGTGTATACTCGCAGCGAAGGTTATGGTTCCGGCACCGTTCGCAACCATTCTTGTCTCCACTGCATCGGAGCTATACGACGGTCTTGTTAGCAAATGGGATCTGAGTCGACTGATTGGCTTTGGTTATGTCTGTTGCCTGGCGTAGAGGAGCTACGCTAGCCAGAGTTCTGCAGACTTACCTTCTTCTCATGACAGCGATCGCATGCCTGGTGTGAACTAGAGCGAGCCGTAACGGGATCAAAGCCGTTACGAACACTCTGGACCTCATCCGTCTCAGGATCGTACTTCCAAGTACCAAACATGGCTGAAATTGTTGTAGATAGGCGTGTGAGAGTATTGAATGGCCCATAGAGGGAGTATGAGGAGTAAAGATGAATAGTGACAATGATAATGGTAGACAACTAGCAGATATTGCTTGTATATAAATTTCGACCTTGAAGAAAGATGTATGCCTTTTGGTTTGCCTGAGTGGAAACATCTCGTGGCGGTTTTAAACCACGAGGCATCTGATATACTAGCCTGGAAGTCTGATAGGCAACCATAGCTCTAGATCCAACAATGACCCCATCTTTGTGGACGCAACAGCAGCGTGCCGAGCCGCACTGCCAGGCTCCCGTCCATGGATATGCAGCTGGTAGTGGTTGTCTACTATGACCCTGCCCACGATCTTGTCTCGGGGGCTCGATTTAGTTCATACGCCGAGACTCGCATCACAGGCCATGATTTTCTATGCATGACTAATGTTTTACTCTATATCATTCATTTTAAGAATCTCTGTCTCCGAATTCCTTACAACATATCTCAGAATTCTAGAAGATGAGACCCTTCTTGGTAGGCTTGGCTCAAGCTCACCGTCTGCAACTTGAGAAGCTACTCACGAAGCTGTGTGGAAACTAGGGATCATCCTGGTCCAACTCCACCCCCTGTGCCTAGTAGGCTGGAGTAATGATCTCGGACTCTAGAGAATGCGAAAACGGGCATTCGAGAGTTCTTGAGTGGCTGTGTCGTTTTGTTATTGTTAATGTCTATATTGATAGTAGATTGGTGTAGCAGTGCATAGCAGCCCCCAACTCTTGACCGTTGGTGTGCTTATCGATCGCCACGACCTTGGTCAAAATTTCTTATAAGCAGAGTATGTAGTATTCCAAGCCTCTGGGTATGCCTTGAGTTCTTCTTTGATCATCAAGATCTACATAATATGAACAAATGATCGAGAAGAATTGAGCATAACCGTTGTCGTACATGTCTTGGTCGTTTTGGTAGTTCTAAACGTGGGGCAGAGTTTGCGTGAGATTTTAGGCAAAAGCCTCCACAATCGACAAACGAACCCTGGAACGTCATAACTAGCATCAAGCCTAATGTAGAAAATCGTGAGAACGGACCGTCGAGTCATTCCGTTATTCCGTTCACCATATTAGCGGCGCTTTTTTCACATTCGTCAGTGTGGACCTTTTCTAAGGTTGAGTGGTCCCGTGTTACACAATGGTTCTTGTTAAAGTGGTTGCATATCCAGGCAGGGCACGGTGAGTCGATGGGGGTGGCAGGACAGGGCTACAATTGATAGTTTATCAGCCTTGTACGGCACGGAATCTTGTCTCAATTCACTGGTGGGATGTAACTGTGGCGGTCTGAATTATTAGGCAGACTGTGGAGGCTGAGGTTGTCATATCGGACTCTTCTCATTGCTTTCACTGTTACTTTACATCACGAGACTCACGAGGCATGATACAAACGTCAAGACCTCGTATATGCTGCTACTGCTCCAAATGACTTGCATTGCATTGCTCTTCCATACCTACCTAACTTGTATCATTCCCGCCCTTTCCTGCTAAGTATCACTTGATACATCCTCAACATCACGGTAAGAGTCATGCCCAATGCACCCGCTTCACTTTCTTGACCTCCCTGATCTCAAGATACTTGGCGAACTCCAAAAACTCCTCCATTGGAATCTCCTTGATGAGCCTCTCCGTCTGCCCATCATTCCAGTGCACAAAAACCTTGGCAAGACGCTTGTCGGGTGCCAAGACGGACAAAATGTTGTGACATGAACTCCACGGCTTGAATGCAAGAGGATATGTATGGCCGTTCTTTTGCCCCTTGGAATTATCCACAACGTTAATGACATACCTGCCCTCCTGGTCCCGTCTGATGCGCATAGGTTTGAGATCATGGGAAGACCGCACATCAGGATCTCGATGTTTGAAGTCTTGGTTGTGGCTGTGTAATGTGCTCGTGGGGTGTGGACAACAGTTGCATGTACACTTGGTAGGGTCCATGGTTCGATACTTTTCTCGTGTCCCGAGAGGCAAGATGTAAGTGCCGTATGTTGGGGGGTTGGGCGTAGTTCTTGACGACCGACGACTGCGGAAAAAGACATCGTCTTCTTCCCTCCTTGAACGAGAGCGTTCTTCCCATCTCGAATGAGAGCCATGGGTGTGGCTGTTTCGATGCCGGTCGTGATCCCTGTCTTCATAGATCCTTGAATAGGACTGGGAGTTTCTTTTCCTCGCGGCTGCGGCGTCGCGATCGTAACGTTGTGATGAGCACCACATGTTGAGATTTGGTTTCAGTATAAACCTAGTTTCCGGTTGTTACTATATTGAAACTGGGTTTTTTTTTTTGGTGATTGAGTCAGTGAGTACCAAGATGGTTGCGTTATCTTTGAGTTTCGACCTGGATCCTTGGTATATAAGTACCACTAAAGACCTACTGCTTGGATATTATACAATGGTAAGAAGCGCATATCTCAAAGAACTCTTGGTGTCACCTGGGTCACGGACTGAAGATGTCCAATTGAAGCATGTATTTCGTCCTGGACTGAGCTTTGCTTAGTCTTGTTCGGCGTTGAACATGGACATGGTGCCGAACAAGTAATGAGAACGACATATTTCTTCTGATCAATACATACGCAATGGACAAGCTACTTAATTGAGTAGCCTCGACTTGAAAGACATACTCAGATGTTCGCAGGAACTGTCTTGCGCGCTCATTCAGCTGGTTCGTTCATTCATTTTGAAAGGATGCAACGAACAAAGAAAGGTTCGAGTCGCGGTCTCTGAGCTTGTCAAGAAGCTCATTTCTGTCCAGATGTTCAGGTCTGGGCAACTAAGCCTCTTGAGAAATTAGAACGGATCTTTTGCAAGTCCCAATGACATGTTGATTTGATTGATTGCGCCCAGTCTCATTGTGAGATGGAAGCAGTGAGAAGACGAAAGAATAAAGAATGGGCGCCGTAATTGAAGTTCGGTCCGGGGGATAGCGGAACCCGAGACCTCCAGTTGTCTCCGGTTGTGTTTAGGGGCTCAGCTTTGCAATCATAGAGCAAACGTTCCCCAAAAGCTAAAGTACCCCACAGTGGCCAAAGAGGGTTAAGGGTGCGGCAAAAGCCACAGAGCACAGAGTGGAGGGCCACTCTCTAAAAGGCCAGCAAAGACATCCCCATTCCATCTTGATCCCGCACTCTAATCTTTGCAATATCATCATCCCAAGCTTCGGCACTGCCTCTTCTCTTCTTTGTTGACCTCAATCCTTTCTGATACCCTCTATCAAATCAACAAGATGGCTCTGTCTCCACAAGTGTAAGCGATCCCCCGCGCGACAATCAGTCGCGCGAATCCCTTGGTGGTGCAATCGCGCAGAGGGGAACAAATGGCGAAGACAAGCTGACATATTCTGCGATAGTACCAACCTGATCATCATCCTTGGTATGATGCAGGTGTCGAAGCGCGTTCCCTTCGATGACCCCTTCGTGCTCAACGTTGTCCGCGCCGTCTACCTTGCTAGCAACGTTCTCATTGCTGCCCTCTACTTTTACACCCAGCTCAAGATCAACAAGAAGAAGGGTATGATAGCCCAGCCATGGCCACCATGAGACTACCACAATCAATGTGATGCTAACATTATTTCCTTTAGACCTCACAACCCTCAAGTATGTCGAGCCCGCTCCCATGGGTTCCTCTGAGGAGGGCAAGCTCGTCACCACCACCATCCACGCCTACGACAACCAGCAGATTCGCACTGCTTTCCGCGGCCAGGCTATGGGTGTTGCCATGATGGCCTTCATGCACCTGTATATGAAGTACACCAACCCCCTGCTTATCCAGAGCATCATCCCTGTCAAGAGCGCATTCGAGAGCAACATTGTCAAGATCCACGTCTTTGGCCAGCCTGCCGCCGGTGACCTCAAGCGCCCCTTCAAGCAGCCCCAGGGTTTCATGAGCGCCATGCAGGGTGGCCCTGCTCAGAGCGACAAGAAGGCCGTCGAGGCTGCCGAGCGGGCTGGCCGTGGTGGTGCCAAGGAGGAGTAAATTAGATGTCCTCGACAAGACGGCTTCAATCCGAGGAATTTGGCTTGGGTTATTGTAAGCTAGGGGTCTTATAGACCTTTGTTGTATCAATACAGGTGTGATAATTCTCTGCAAAAGCGTTGTTGTTACGGAAAAGGCGGATTAAAGCATTTGGGGCGAATAGACCAGATTCGATGAAATCTAATGTGCAAAATCTTGACCTAAAAAGGAAGTCTATAAAGAAGTGATTTGCAGCTGGCATTTTGGTCTTCAAGTTGCGTACATTGCAGTCACGTTTTCTCGTGTTAATTGGTGACATAATCTTCCAAGTTCTAGATCGCGATAATTGCCCCTCCGCCACCTCTTCAATCATTTGCGTCCTTGATTTCCCGACATCATTCTTCGTCTTTTACCTGGCGATTTTCAAACTAGAATTTGTAGCACAAAAGCTCGATATCTCCATTTTGTTCGCCGATACTTTGAGATATCCGTTCACTCATCATGGAACGGCCATCTACTCCACCTAGAGCGACGAAGCCTGCGCCAGCAATTACTCCGCCCACGCCTGAGGTTACGAAGCGAATCGTATGTAGCAGGGAAAAGCAAAAAATGGGAATTTCCTGATTGCTGAACGATATGTTTAGGAAGAGAACAGACTTCGTGCAAAGGCAATCCGAGACCAACGAGAAGCAGAACAACGAGCATCTGGCACCGTACCCGAAATACCCAAGAGCTCCGGTGGTTTCGTGCCGACAGACAACGTCTACATCTCTAAAACCGCCAACGGGAAGCGACCGCATAGCTCCATCTCGACAACAGAAGCTTCTAAGGGAACAAACCGAGATGGGCGCAACAAGGGCGACGAGGAGGCGCTGCGGCCTGCGCGCAAGTTTACGAAGTTTGTCGACTACAACATGAGCACTATGACAGATACCAAGGGTGGTTTCTTGTCTACCGAGGACGATCCACATAATTATGCCCTTGGCGGTAAGAAGCCAGGGCAGCCCGATGATGAGCAGCGGCCGAAGCATATGAGCGTTCAAGAGTGGGAGAGGCTACAGCTGATACGGAACCTGAAGAGGCAAAAGGCAGGACCTTTTGAACCAGGTCTAAGCGTGCTCGCCGACGACGACACACGGAAAAAATGCCAGGATTGCAAGAGCTTGGAAATTGATTTTGTATGGGAAGAGGTGTTTCATCTTTGCGTCTGCAACAAGTGCAAAGAGAAGTATCCGGAGAAGTACTCACTGTTGACCAAGACTGAGTGCAAAGAAGATTACCTTCTCACAGATCGTGAGTTTTATAACTATAGGACCCTTTCACGAGCGGCTACTAACATGGAACAGCTGAGCTACGAGATCCCGAACTATTACCTCATCTTTCCAAGCCAAATCCTCACAAATCCCACTGGCACGACATGATGCTCTTTTTACGATGTCAAGTAGAAGAATACGCCATCAAGACAAAATGGGGTTCAGCAGAGGCACTAGACGCCGAGTATGAGCGGCGCGAGGTACAGAAAAAGGCCCGTAAGGAGGCCAAGTTTAAGGAGAAGCTATTGGACCTCAAGAAAAAGACACGGACGGATGCGTTTCGCAGACAGGCTGGAAATCTAAGTAAGTCTGGGGCGAGCAAGTTTGGAGATGCAATAGGGGGCGGGAAGCATATACATGAGTGGGGGAGAACGGTTGAGAACGAGGATGGGATGACGGTTAAGACGTGTGTTGATTGTGGTATGGAAGTTGAGGAGATGGAGTTTTGAGGATAATTCATCCTGGAATATGCAATGCCGCGCTTTGTTTGTCAGCATCCCGCGGGAGTTTAGAGATATGTTTGAGATGAGATCGGCGGCTTAGATCTTAGATGCTCTCTGCTGGCTTACATGACTATAAACTGAGACAAAGACAAACAAATATTCGTTGGTAATAGTACCCTTGCTCCGTTGTTCATTATTCGGCGATCCGCGCCGTTAGCCAGGGGTCTAATAACGTTGATGCCTTACAGCCTCATAATGCAAGGTCTCAAGCTTGGCCAACCCTGATTGGTCAAAATCTCAGCGGCAAAGCATCGATACAGAGAGCATAGCACCAAGTCGCTGCGTGGTACAGGGCAGTACTGGAGGACAGCACAACAGACAGGACGCCTCCAAACCAGACCTGACGTTGAATTTTTTCGACCTTGAACACCAGCAAGTAAATACCACGATATCCACTTGACTGTTTGTCTCGGTATCTCACCATAAAATCGCGCTTCAACCGACAACAGCACGTGCCAAGGCTCTTTACGCCCAGCAGCATTCAACCTCTCGTGGCCTCATCACATCACATAACATCCACTGCACCGAGCTTGTCCGATACCGAACCGGCCATCGCTCGCCGTCATCGCTCTCTTTCCCATACCGACTCGAATCTCCATGCACCCGCCCAATTGAGAGAGGCGCGCCGCGATGGGCCCGAATGCTGGGAACGGCGTGGGCGGCCTGGAGATGGGGCCTATGATGCAGGGCAACGGCTCCAACATGCCCCAGGCCACCGAATACACCCTCCAGGGCGTCATGCGCTTCTTGCAGACCGAATGGCACCGACACGAACGTGATAGGAACTCGTGGGAGATTGAGAAGCAGGAGATGAAAGGCCGCATCGCCAACCTCGAGGGCCAGGCGCGGAGGGCCGATGCCACCCAGCGCGTCCTGAGGAAGTACGTCACCATGCTGGAGCGCAAAGTCAAGGATCAGGCCGCTCAGCTAGAAGGACAGGAGGCTGTTGATGCTGAGACAGCTGCTAAGAATGACCGGGCAGCCAAGATCCAGGAGAAGCTCAGATGTGAGCACCGTCCCCAATGTGTGCTGATTTTGATATACTGATCTTGTTATAGCTTCCCTGGAGGATATGCCCATTCCTGGTGTCGATGGTGTTAACTATGAGAAGCTCGATCGAGGTGATGAAGACGCTCAGCGACAAGATCTCAAGACGTTCCTCGACCAGTGCCAGTCCGAATTTATGTATCTCATGATCACTCCCGCAAACCCCCAACCGCCTCGAGAGTCTCCCCCACTACCGATCATGGAGGACCTGCGGGAAGCTGAAGCATATGGAATGCCAGCTCCTCAAGCTATGGAGCGGCAGTTTCAGCTACCGACACGACCCGCTCAAAACCACGTTCAAGAGATGAACTCAAGAATGCCTCAGCAGAATCATGTTGCTCCTGTACAGAGCCAGCAGCCTCATTTTGCTCAGAAGCAGTCGGAGCTACAGCCTCAACCTATGGTGCGGTCTTCAGCCGAGCACCCACCCGTTATGTACCAAAACTCTAACGACTGGCCTGCACCTGTATCTGTAACGTCTCGACCAATCGAGGAGCATATGCCTCAGGCAAATCATGCTGCGGACGCTCTGTGTGGAATGGAGGATTCGGTTGAGCTCAGGGAGAAGCACCCCGGGCCGCCTGAATCCGACGGATGGGAGTTCCCTGAGGGTGCATTCCCCGAACCTGGCAGCTCTCAGCCCAATCAGTCTCAACCCAATCGACCAGATACAGATGCTTTTCCTAATGCTGATAACCTCCCTAAATCTCCAGGCCGACGAGATAGCTCTCACCGAAGGAAAGGTTCCATGTCTAGGAGACGGAGCGCTGATCACGAGCTAGCTCTGGCCGCTCAAAAGGCTGAGAGTGGCAACTTTAAGCTAAGATTCGGGTTGCGAGGTCATCTTGATACTGTTCGAACAATCATATTCTCTGGAGGCGGTAGCCCAGGAGAGCCGGAAATCTGCACTGGTGGAGACGATGGTATGATCAAACGTTTCCACATTCCCAGGTTAGACGGCCACCCTGGAGGTCTTGCGCACACAGCGTCAGACCTTGATGTCACTGCCAACTTTACACACCGTGGTCACTCAGGAGCCATCCTCTGTTTGACGTCGTGGTCTCCTTCACCCAATTTCTCGACTGGAGGTCGCGCAACAGGCGACGGCTGGATATTCTCTGGTGGCCAAGATGCGACTATTCGGGTCTGGGAGCGTGGACGGGTTGATCCCAAGGCGACTCTCGAGGGTCATACAGATGCTGTGTGGGCTATATGTGTTCTCCCAGCCACTCTTGGCTCAATATTTGGCAGCTCTAGTCCTTACGGTAACACGGATCGAATTTTGGTCGTATCTGGTGCCGCAGATGGCAGTGTTCGTCTGTGGTCAGTGAGCGCACCTCCTCAACTGAGCTCACCACAACCTGGAACGAACCGAGCCATGACCGGCCGCGGAGGTAGAGTCCGTGGTAACTCAATGAGCTCTGGCAGCGGATTCTCCAATTCTCCCCAGCCTACCATAGCATCGAACTCGCCTTTCAACCACACGCTTGTACACAACATTTCTAGGTCAGACGGTTCCATGGCTAGCCCAACGTGCATTACACCTCTGGGTACTACTGGCGAATCTTTCGTCGTCTCCTACTCTGATGCCGCTATTATTGTTTACGACACGCGGACCGGTGAACAGATTGGCAACATGGACAGCCTTGAGACATACGACCAGACGATCAAAACGAGCGTTAACGCCGTCGTGGCGACGACAATCGGTCTCGATCAGGCCAATCAAAACCACAGCGGCAGTATAGGCGAGGAAGATGCTGCCAGCCCAGGGGCCACTGGGGGTGGACGATCCATGGCTGGCTCAGGAGTAGAGGGAACTATCATTTCGGGCCACGAAGACCGCTTCATCCGGTTCTTCGATGCCAACAGCGGTAAGTTGATTCTAGGCATATGAAGACTTCATACTAACGAGTGTAGGCCAATGTACATATAACATGATTGCTCACCCAGACGCCATCTCGAGCCTCTCCCTCAGCCCCGACGGACGTGAACTCGTCAGCGCCGGCCATGACGCCTCACTTCGCTTCTGGAGTCTTGAGAAGAGAACGTGCACCCAGGAGGTGACGAGCCACCGTGTAATGCGTGGCGAGGGCATATGCGCCTGCGTTTGGAGCCAGGACGGCAAGTGGGTTGTGAGCGCGGGTGGCGACGGAGTTGTCAAGGTGTTTGCACGATAATGGGGATATGATATTGATGGATTTTTCATGGGCGGTGCATCGTTGCGTTGGATGATGAGACGGGGTTCAGCAACGGGACCATTGTGTTATAGTATCTATGTGTGTTTTGGAAGAGGCGGAGGGGTGATTTTTCTTATTTATACTACTCGTCGATACCCGGCATTTAGTGATTGCTTCTGTTTCAGGCATTGTTTGGAGGGTGTATTCTAGTAATGTATCTTGACGACTGCAAAAAAGATGAGAGTTCAAGAATGAAAAATGGCAAAAAGAAATGCCTGTGTAACACAGGTGGCTGGATCTCTCCCGCCGGGAATTGAACCCGGGTCTCAAGCGTGACAAGCTTGCATACTGACCACTATACTACGGAAGATGCCGGATGTGAACACCCGAGTAGTTGGATCACTGGTTGAGATTCAGGTTTCGTATACTAGTATATATACTGTTAAACCGGCTAGGGTGATTTATTATACATAATGCGTCTTATATTAATATGCTTGCTTATTGCTATTCTATCTGACC
>JAJJWN010000383.1:0-21590 GCA_021655885.1 Fusarium abutilonis
CTCGATTGCGATAGAGGTTTTGTTAGACCTTTTGCTTCCTTCCATTTTTTTTGTTGTTCGTCTCAAGCGAGCAGGGGGTTTCTTATTCCTTTACTCGCCTCTCGCTCGCCGTTGATAACCACCACCACCACCACCACCACCACCACCACTACAACCGAGTGGGCTTATCATCGCATCTTTCCACCTTCAACATCGAAAATACCACCAATCCATCTCTTGGGTACGCATTTGAGCGTTCCCATTTCGCTCGTTGCTCTACTGCTTCTCGCCTCTGGTATCTAAAAAAGAAAGATATCAAATAGTCTGTTGACGGCAGTGGAATCTTGTCATGAGAGCGAAACCTCTTCTCATGAAACTGACTTGCCCAAAACTTTTCTCGAACTGCATCCTACACGTAGCCCTCTGCCGCCCGCGGCGTTTGTAAAGAGATGGCTACAAATGGTATGTCATTTTGATCCAATCAACACCTTTCCTTCTTTCTACAGTCACTTCGCTACCCATCTCCGTCTCCGTCTCCATCTCTTATTCTTATGATACCCTATATCTATCTAACTCCGCAAAGGCCAGCCATCTCGCTCTGCAAGCGGTATTCCGTCATGGAATCCAGCTGCTCTGCTGAAACCAAATCAAAGAGCAGCTTCCAGCCCAAATCTCGCAAACCCCACACAAGGACATTTCTCGCCTTCACAGCACACTCAAAGATTTCAGCAGGTACCTCAAATGAACATGAATATGAGCATGAACAACTCCATGGTCTTTCAGTTCTCGAGTCCTAATGATACACCGTCTGCCGGCCCCTCTAGCCGCTCATCCACTCCTGGCAGCAGCTATGCCAGTGGCTTCAACGGTGCCGGCAACTTTATCGAGCGTATGAACAATGTCCAGCACCGCTCTGCTGTCCCTCAACCCAAGCGACGGAGGACTGAAGACAGTGATGGATTTCACAATCTCGTAACCCCTCCAGTTCATGGGTCAAGTGGAATGCTAGGGCAATACGTCACGGAAAAGCGCAAAGAAGCCAACAGCGCAACAGCCTCACCATCCATGACAGTCGATCTCACTAGTGGTACGAGTCGACCTCACGCTACCCACCTACCTTTGCTAACTCGACTAGGAAACGACGATGAAGATGCAGCCCCCCAAGATCCTCGTGAGGAAGAGGTCTGTTATGGAATGATCAAGGCTTCTTTGAGCTGTAGCCGAGTCCCTTCGCCGAAGCCGGGCACCCAGAGTGTCTATGGCCCAAAGTTCCAACCTGCAATCAAAGTTGTGCTCAAGCGGCAGGTAGGTGATACGACATTCAAGATCCAGGTATATGACCACACGCGGCAGATCATTGGTTTGGTGGAAGCTTCAAGTGCACGTGCTGTTGCTCCCCTCATTGACTCGAACATCCATCTGAGAACAGATAGCCGGATACCACCCCAGCAGAAGAAGCCTGGCGAGGAGCCTGGCCAACCAACCTCTAGAAGCTATGTGCTGGATATTGTCATGTATGGACCGATCAAGTACGCGAGGAATGTTGGCGCACACCTGAGCAAATTTGACCAGAAGCTGTTGGCTCCCTACCTCGTCCAAAAGGGCATTCGCGTTCAGAACCCACACGTTCTCGAGTACCGCCCTCCGCCTCCGAGGTCTTATCCTTCTAATCCTTCTACCGATGGCCAAATGACCTCTTACGCCAGTGCCATTGCCAACCGGACCGTCGAGGAGATTCGTTCAGAAGTTATGGGCGTGTTCGATTCTCTCACGCGAAGCGAGGACTTGCCGGAAATGGAGCCTAATTCAGACATTCTCACGCCTCTGCTTAAGCATCAGAAGCAAGGTCTGTACTTTATGATGACAAGGGAAAAGCCACGAGAGGCACACGCTCAGGAGAAGACCATGGTTTCCTTCTGGCAAAATAAATGGGGACCAGCTGGACAAAAGCTATACTTTAATGTCATTACTGGGGAGAACCAGGCCAGACCCCCAGCGGAAACTCGAGGAGGAATCCTGGCTGACATGATGGGCCTTGGTAAAACATTGAGTATTCTGTCTTTGATTACAACATCCACCAACGCAGCCAACGAGTGGGCGACGCAACTTCCTGTCCAACCAGAAGCACCAGAACAGAAACCGACCAAGCATGAAGTTCTCTCCCAGCAGCCAAGCCTTGCTTTGACACCATTGATGAGAAATGCAAAGACCACCTTGCTTGTTTGTCCTCTCAGCACGGTGACAAATTGGGAGGAACAAATCAAGCAACACATCCGGCCTAATGCTCTCAGCTATCACATTTACCATGGGCCGAACAGGATCAAGGACCCCGAAAGACTTGCCACCTTCGACCTTGTCATCACCACGTACGGTTCCGTATCGAACGAGCTCAGCTCTCGTCGGAAAAAGAAGGAAGGCCAGTATCCCCTGGAACAGCTTGGTTGGTTCAGGATTGTGCTGGACGAAGCCCATATGATCCGTGAACACAGCACTCTTCAGTTCAAAGCCATCTGTCGATTGCAAGCGGACAGACGCTGGGCTGTTACCGGCACGCCTGTTCAAAATCGACTAGATGACCTTGCAGCCCTGCTGGCATTCCTTCGACTTCATCCTTTCCACGATCGAACCAAGTTCCTTCGATACATCGTGGAGCCTTTTAAGGCGTGCGATCCTGAGATCGTGCCCAAATTACGGATCCTTGTGGACACAATCACACTCCGTCGACTGAAAGACAAGATCGATTTGCCTCCCCGAGAGGATCTCGTAATCAGGCTCGACTTCAGCCCCGAGGAGCGCAGCATTTACGAGCTTTTCGCTAAGAATGCGCAGGATCGNNCATTCTCAAGGCGATCCTGCGCCTTCGACTGCTTTGTGCCCACGGCAAAGATTTGCTTAATGATGCCGACCTGGATGCCTTGCAAGGAATGTCGGCAGATATGGCAATCGACATTGACGACGACGATGACGACGACGATGGCAAGCCGTCACTTTCTGACCAGAAAGCACACGAGATGTTCACCTTGATGCAAGAGACCAACAACGATGCCTGCATTGAATGCAGCAGAAGGCTCGGCTCGAACGAGAGCTCCAACATTGAAAACGAAGGCCAAGATGACATTCTAGGTTACATGACGCCTTGCTTCCATGTCATCTGCCGAAATTGCATCAGACTGTTTAAGGAACGGGTCAAGTCTCTGATGGCACCTGGCGGAACGAGCGGATGCTGTCCAGTTTGCAACACCTATGTAAAGCATGCATTCGTCCAACTCCACCGAAAGGAGGTGGACGCGGAGCATGACGGTCCAGCCAAGCCCAAGTCGCGCAGTGCCGTGAAGAATTTTGACAAGTATGACGGGCCACATACAAAGACTCGCGCTCTGATTGAGGATCTCTTGAAGGCGAAAGCAGCAAGCGAGGCGAACCCGTCTGAGCCCCCATTCAAGTCAGTTGTCTTTTCGGGCTGGACTTCGCACCTTGATCTCATTGAGCTTGCCCTCAACGCCAATAACATCAAATTTACGAGACTGGACGGCAGCATGAGCCGTACGCATCGAACTACGGCCATGGACAGATTCCGCGAGGACAACACTGTCCATGTGATCCTCGTGTCGATCATGGCTGGTGGTCTAGGTCTGAACTTGACCGCTGGAAACAGTGTATATGTGATGGAACCGCAGTACAACCCGGCGGCTGAGGCTCAGGCTATCGACCGTGTCCATCGCCTGGGACAGAAGCGACCTGTTCGCACTGTCCGTTACATCATGCGAGACAGTTTCGAGGAGAAAATGCTCGAGCTTCAGGAGAAGAAGATGAAGCTTGCCAGCCTCAGCATGGACGGGCAGAATAGGAGGTTGGACAAGGCAGAAGCAGCCCGGCAAAAGTTGATGGATTTGCGAAGTCTTTTCAAATGAGTGATGAAAATATCTATCCAGTCCACCATATGGATTTGGTGCGATAACGACCGCATATAGCAGGCGTTTTTTTATTTATGTATTTTCCTTTTATTTTACTTACTGATTACTTTCAGCTCACTGCAAGTGAGCCGGCTCGGGCTCGAGAAGCATCATCCTGGAGCGTGAGCGCGCAGGCGTCATGGGTTACTTTACGTTCTGGGGCAAGGCTACACCTGGCTCTCACGAGATGAAAATGTTTCTTTGCATCACAGGATTATGAATTGGTATGAGCGTGGAGTGACATGCGATACTATGAGATACAAGCCGGGGATTGCTATATGGCGTATCTGGGAATGGGTTTTTCCTGGGGGAGGAGGTAATGGGACCTCATGACATAGACAAATCAATGATTTTTGCAAGTTATTTTATACCGATAGGACTCTCAAGATGATTGTGAAGGTTGAATGATTTGGTGGTATCTTATTCTCACAATGATCCCAATCTACTAACCCCTATAACGCCTCCCTGCTCTCAGCCTTTTTGTCTTTAGCCACTCCTATACTTTAAGTTGATTCCTCTTCCTGCCGCAGACCAGCATACTCTGTTCCCTGGTTGGCAGTGCTCAACCGCGCACAAAGACTGAGCAATACAACCGTCTCAGTGGCCGCGTAGTGGTTGAGTGCATCGAGCAAGATCTGCAGATGCCTACTAAAGTTGCCCTCCCACTTGCGGATGATCTCAAAGAGATTGTCGATGCGGGCGTCGGCGTCGCCTGTGGCGGCCGAGGTGGTCGAGGTGTCAGCGTGAGCTGCCGTTGAGCCGCGCTGTGTCGCCTTTGTCAGCTGGAAGCGCTTCCACTGGTCTGCTGTCATGGTGGAGGGCTTGTTGGAGCTCGAGAGGTCTGGGTCGGACTTTTCAAGCTCGCGGGTGAGCCAGTTTGTGTAGGCGGCGAAGATTGTGCATGTTTGCATGAGTTTGGAATGGATCTACAGATGGCGAGTTAGTAAAAGTAGACAAGAAAGTTAGTAAGGTGGGTGAATAAGTGACTTACTCTCAATAGCTTGCTGTTGGTCAGCATGCATTCTTTGAGACATGTATCCAAAAAGTCAACATGGTCCTGCATCAGCTCATCGACAGTGCGTGTTGATACCCCTGGACCCGAGCCCATGGTTTCATCCTTTGTCTTTAGGCGTGACATGAACTTGTTCCAGTTTGGCTCGATGACTTCAGCCGTGCAAAAGTAGAGTAGCTGCTGGACAAACACCAACATACGGGCGCGGAGCGTCCAGACACGGCGCTTCCAGATCTCGAGTTTCCGCAAGGCGCCCTTGTGTGCCCAGCTGATGCCCCGAGTCTGCGTTTGCCAGGTGGTCGAGAGCTGAGACTCGAGATAGCGTAAGGAGAGGAGGTAACGGAAGAGGGCTTGGTAACGCCAGACTGTCTTTCGGCTGATGACGAGAGAGACAGGAAAGGGGACTGAGTAATCGAGCTGTAGGGATGTGAAGCCGATGGCGTTCTTGTCATTCTCGATAGGCTGGTTCGCTTGAAGCTGTAAGGCCTCGCCCTGTTCAATACCCGTGATGTTAACAACACGCTGCAGAGCCTTTGTGAGAACGATCTCGTTCATTTCGACCTTGACATCCTCCTTGAAAGGATCAAGGGAGACAAGGCTTCCAGGCTGACGCAGGACGAGGTCCAGCAAAGATTGCAGCTTGCCAGTGTTCACAGACTTGACGGGCTTGCGCAACTCGGAAGCGCCCAGCTCGAGGAAATAGGAGAAGTAGTCTGAAGGGTCGAGGAAGAAGTAGTGCTTGAGAGAGCGTAGGCGCGCGGGTAGGGCGTGGGTTGTGAGGAGTAGTTGCATTAGGGACTCGTTGGCATGGGCGTATGCATTGTTGACGTTCTCGAGGAAGCGTTTATCGTCAAAGGACGCCGGTACGTCCTTTGCAACCTTGCTGACATCCACGCCGCCGCACTCGCGGACAACATTTAGGTATTTGCCAGCTAACAGGACCTTGTCCTTGACGCCCTCTAGTTGTGGGGGAACATCGTGATCTCGTATTGTGTATCTCCTCTCCCAGTATTCGTCGGTATAATCCTGCTCCAGCCTCTCACGCCGGATGCTCTTCTGCTCTTTGATGAGGAACTCAGCGTGGGGATCGTGTATACCACCATGATGAAGCCATTCGTTGAGCATGACCATATAAGGCTTGCTCGCATCCCGTAGTAGTGTGGTTAGTAACGCTCGAGCTGCTGGATCACCCGACAAAGACTCCAAGCGTTTTGTGATGAGTCCAAGAACCACGCCGCCCTTGTATATCTTTTTTCCAGTCATGTTCCCTGGTACCAGCTCGCCTCCATCTCGCAGGGTCTCCAGGATGTTTTCGAAATCATCGGCACCATCCTCTGATTCATCCGTCTCATCATCAAGTAGCGCATTCTTTTTGAGTAGTTCGTGGGCGAGTGAGTAAAGCTGCAGCAACATCTGGCTGGTGGACATGGTATGGATGTTGAGCACATGCACGGTAAATGTGTCGCTGGTGAGGAATTGCGTCTCGAGCTGCGCAACCATGACTAGATAGTCTTGTAGAAACGTGCGTATTGACGCGCAAAGGGCGTGGTTCACGGCACCAAACTCCTCGCGACTCTGAACATCGACGAAAGCCTCGAGAGCAGAGTAATAGGTCGCCATTTTGAGCATTGACTGTGTCAGGTCCTGCAAACTCGGATCCAAGCCGGGCAATGTCCTGAAGCTAGGCCCGGATAACCTGTCCCTTTCTTCATTGGGGTTGTACCCCTTTGCGAATCTGATATACTGTCCTTCATATCCCATGAAGACAAAGAGGAGGTCCTCTACTATTGCGGCTTCTTGAAGCTCCAGACTTAGCTCACTTAATGGTGTTGGTTGAGGAGCTTGCGGGACAGTCGAAGCAAGGGGAGGGATGGATATTCGGGAGGCTAGAGGTGCTGTCGTATGCGGGAGGAGGGTTACTTCGGGGTTCCATGGTGCTTTGCAGAGTCAGTCTTTGAGCCTCGAGGCTGAGTATTTGGAGAGGAGAGGAGAGGAGAGGAGAGGAGAGACGCACCACCATATGGAGTCTCGGCTCTCGACTGTCGAGCGTCGGGGATGTCATTTCTAGGCGCTTTCGACGCATTTCTACTTTCTGAATGGGTATTTCTTCGATGTGCTCGATCTGGACTCGTATTTCCCGGGACTGCACGCTCGAGATGAGCTTCAAAGGTGCGCTCCGTCACCCTGCGGGACTCGTATCGACGCTCCTCATCATGACGACTCGAAGCTCTAGGGTTCCCTGATGGAGTACGTTTATGATGAACACCCGAGAAGCTGGAGGGAGCACGAGACTCGGAACGCTCAGTCTTTAAATTGCTGTTGTTATTATTGGCGTTGATGTTGGTGTTGGCCGAGACGCGGGGCCTTTCGTCGCGGTGTTCGCTGGTGCTTGCTCGGCCCGATCGTGGTGCGCCGGATGCCATTGTTTAACCGGGCTACATCTGAAAGGGAGACCCTTGATCGAAAGAGAAGGATCGTGTTTTGCGGTTGAGCGAGAGAGGGTTGTAGATGTAGATTAACTTGGTGTAGTTTGAGGTTGTTGTTGATTTCGGGGAGCTGTAAGTTGTGTGTGCCCAATCGCGCGACGACGTGACGTGGGGTTTGTTTGGTTGATTGAACGAGCTACTACAAAGCCAATTCAGCTCTATATTAATTTCGTATATGGTGAGGATACGAGAGTATCCTCCGCGGTAGGCTTATAGTAAACAGGGAACTATATCAGCTGAATAAACCCTCCAATTAACGTTAGGTTGTTATTGGTCATTCTACTACCCAGGTACCTTATGTATATCAATCTCACTACCTTACTCTGTACTTGAGTTATTGAGGTACAGATGTGGCGGTGAAAGTGTGGCTCATTACTGCCAGCTCCTAGCGCAGCGCGGCTACGTAGGCGGAGTGCTTGCCTGGCTCAGGCTGTTTGTAGAGAGAGTAGCAACTCCACCAGAGCTCGTTCGCATCCTCATTCCCATCACCATCATCCATTGACTTCCACCTTCAGCCTTTTTCGCTCTTGAGCTTGCACCAGGCGAACTCGACTCTGCTCTTACGGGTCCAACACACCAGATCGACCTCGACTCTCCTGTTCACGAGCTTCATCTCACTATCCCCTACTGGAAACTATCCCGCCCTCTTCTAGCCTAGCTACCAACACCACTCACAAACCGCCAAGATGTTTATGGCAAGATCTGAATACGGCACGCTTACCCTCTTCCCTCTTCAACCCTCCCATAATTTTGCTCTACAACCATTCAGCATTAGCTAACCTCTGTGCCAGACCGAGGTATCAACACCTTCTCCCCCGAAGGTCGTCTCTTCCAGGTCGAATACTCCCTCGAAGCCATCAAGCTCGGCTCCACGGCCATCGGCGTAGCCACCTCTGAGGGCGTCATCCTCGGTGTCGAGAAGCGTGTCACTTCGACCCTCCTCGAGACCTCGTCCGTCGAGAAGATCGTCGAGATCGACCGCCACATTGGCTGCGCCATGTCAGGCCTCCAGGCCGACGCCCGCTCCATGGTCGAGCACGCCCGCGTCGAGAGTCAGTCCCACGCCTTCAACTACAACGAGCCCCTCCGCGTCGAGAGCTGCACCCAGGCCATCTGCGATCTCGCCCTGCGCTTCGGCGAGGGTGCTGAGGGCGAGGAGACCATCATGAGTCGTCCCTTTGGTGTCGCCTTGCTCATTGCCGGCCTTGACGAGGATGGTCCTCAGCTGTTTCACGCCGAGCCCAGCGGTACCTTCTACCGCTACGACGCCAAGGCTATTGGCTCTGGTTCCGAAGGTGCTCAGGCTGAGCTACAGAATGAATACCACAAGGTGCGTTTACGACATTGCGCTTTCCCTCTTCAACAGCTAGACTGACACTGCCATAGTCCCTGACCCTCACAGACGCAGAGACACTTGTTCTCAAGACATTGAAGCAGGTGATGGAGGAGAAGCTGGATGCCAAGAACGTGCAGTTGGCTAGCGTGACCAAGGAGAAGGGCTTCAGGATATACACAGACGAGGAGATGGCCGCGGTCGTGGAGCGACTGCCAGCCAACTAAGGATATTATTCACGAATCAAGAGAAATTACGAATAGACAAGAGAAACTCCATCCTTGGGCATTTTGCCGCGCATGCAGCTACGAAGTCACCAAACAATGCATTCAAGGAGTCGTTGACAAAGGCGCTCAAAGTCTCACAGGAAAAGGCCAGTGTTATGTATCATTAATGTATGGGTACTTACCACATGCCGGTTCCGCTAGACTTCTAAGCTTGCTCCGTGTTGAATGCATCTCATGACTGTTTTCAACCTCTTCCCCCTTTTTTCAGGTCACCTGTACCCAAGATCTGAATCGTGGAAAGGTATCGCACTATAATGGCATAGGAAATCAAAATAACCAAAGCCCTTCTACTATATAGAGCACCTACTTTTCCGCACATGGTCTCTCTCAGCCATCTTCCTTCAGATCGAGGACCTCGAAATCTCGTTCGATACTCAATAGACCCAGCGCAAGCGAAGCCCGCTCTGCTTTGGGCACGCGGATGCGTCGGACTTCACCAGTTTCGACTTCATGTATGAATCGGTCGATCTGGCGCGGATTCTGCCATCTCGCGACGGGCACTGGTTCCGTCTCTGGCGCACGAATATAAGGAGGACCGCGACCGAGTTGTGCGGCCTTCATCCAAGACGATTCACAACCAGTGGCAATACGTTCTGCTGATTGCCATCCTGTTAAGCGTGTAATGTCACGCAAATGACGAATAACCCAATGGCGTTGTTTCTCATCCTGATACTGAGCTATGGTTAGCATGATGCTTTGAGCTGGAGGACGGAACCTCTTAGCAGTATTAACGTACCTCAATAGCTGCCACAAATAGGCAGAAACAGCTCTCAATGAATGCCGCACTAACCAACGTAGTAATCTCCGTTGCTTGCGAGACGTCTTCCGATAGACCAGCCGCTATTCGACCCAGCTTATTCGAGTAAGGGCCTGTCTGACGAGCTGATAGCCCTGCTGCCTGCATTGCCGCTGGAGGCATTGAGGGATGGCATCGAATCAGATTAATCATTCCCATGTAAAAGTTCATCCATATCCCAGCTACTGAGAATGTCCGGTATTGCATCGTCATTCCAAATGGCGAGTCTCGCTTGTCTGAGAATTCAGGCTTTAGTGGTTGGAATTCTGGTCCCAAGCTACTCTCATAGACCTCGAATCCCCGCTTGATCGACTCCCACTCCTGCAGAGCAGCGTGATAGCTCGCTTCAAGATCATAATCCTCGGTAGATTCAATTTCTGGTGATGTTTCCTTAGGTGGCGTGAACCCTCTTGGCACCTCAAAGTTCCCATCTGTAGGGATAATGCCAGGAAACATTGGTGGTGGGCTGTTTGCAGCTCCTGGAGGAGGACCTTTGGCCTGGCTCGCTTTCCGCTTTCTTGAAACATCCTTGGAGGAAAAGTCTGCAAGTCGACCAAGCAGGAGCATAAGGTGATCATACGATCCGTATCTTTTGGCCTATAAGTTAGCAACGGCCACCTCATGCACTCCGAGATTTCTGCGTACATAGCTTCTAGTTTCGAAATTGGCGCTCGTGGCGGACATTGAGACCAGCACTCGTAGTCCATGCTGAATCATTCAGTTAGCCATTCTGAAGGGTGAGTATGCGGCGAGAACTTACAATAGTCTGGTACCTGCCAGCATGCTTTGGTATACATCCATTTTGCAATACCACCAAAACAAATCTCGTACGTTTTCGTATTGCTCAATATCTCTATCCGTCACATTGTTCGTTAGATCGATGGCTTGACCTTCCCCAAGCCCGTAGTCCTCTGCTCTGGTGTTCTGACCGGAAATCGCGTGGAGCAGGCTATAGTCCAGATCAATTAGTTCGCTTTGAGATGGTATACTAAGACCAGGGAAGAAGCTGTCCATCTGGTTCTGGTTCTGTGCATCTTTTTCTGCCTGTTTGAAACGCTTAATTGGCAGATATTTCCGTGACATCTCCCTGAGCGGTATCTCACGGAATAAGATCCTAGCCCCAAGCAGATGATTGCACCATTTTGTATGTTCCGATGACCAAACTTCGAAGTATGATAACAAGAGACTTGCAGCAACTGTTGCTGGCTGTGTCCTTCTGAGGGGCGTGTTGACGTTTCTAGCTATTCTGCGGATGGCTAGATGATAGTGTTTCATTGCAGCTGTGGCTGGTATGTTTTGCAACTTGGCTATTTGTAAGGCGCCCAAAGCAAGCATAGAATGAAGTAACGCTGGATGATTCAACGATATAACGGGAAAGGTATCTTGCAGACAGTTAGTCTCGGACAAAAGCTTGTTTGGAAAACTTGCAACTCACAGCTCCAAAGATTATTGGCCCCTTTCGGGGTAGGGTCGAAAGAATTCTCGCCAGTATGGTCAAAAGGGTGCCTCTCATATAACGACATACTTGGTCCTGTGACTTGGATGAAATGCATAAAGATCTGTAACATGACAGGGTCCTTGAGTTCCGTTATTCGAGCTGAAGCAGTATACTCAGAGAGAATATTGCTTTGAGCGAATGTCGAAAAGGTCCGGACTCTAGTTCCATTTGTATCCCAGGTTCCATTGAATTGCTTCATGACGGGCCCAAGAACCTGCCGGGGATCTTGAGCATCATCGTCCGATTCACCCATCGAGGCATCGTCCTCGGGCAAGTCAAAATTGTCAGAGTCGACAGCGAGTTCCGCTTCTGCTACGCTCATCCCCATTGTTCCTTTCTTCAACACCAAGGGGTCTCTATGGCTACTACTCGCGTAGGGCTCGGCATGTCGCCCATTGAATGAAGCACCAGGGTAGTGTTGACGAGGATCTTGCGCCATCCTATCGTATGGCGCTGAGGGTTCTGGGGGCGCCATGCCGTTTGGTTGGTTATAGGGATAAGGAGCTGTTGAAGTGTTGAAATCATAAGGGTTCATGGGCATCGCGCCTTGTCCGTGAACGTACGGCCCGTAGGGCGCGGGTTGGTGTCCATGACAGCCAAAGGAGGGCGGTTTGGGAGCAATTATGGGCAATGGGCCTTGGGATGAAGTTTTTGCTTGTGAGTGACCAGCAAGATGCGAGGACCCAGCCGCATAGTAGGTAGGCCCAAAAGGACCTCCCTGTATGGCGCCCATTGGGTCCTTGAAGATAACTCGTTGATTGTACCCTTCGCATTGCCGTTTGGACTTGATGCAGTTGTTACATATCGGCCTTCCTTCGTCGCATTTAATTCGACGCTTGCGGCAAGCTTGATGAGAGCTTGCATTAGTATCATCATTCTCAAACTGCGGTTATAATGAAACTCGGCAAACTCACTTAGACATCCAGTCTTTGTCCTTTTGCGAATGTTGTTTCGTTTGCGATCCGCATCGTCATTCCCTTCATCTTGCTGGTTCGAAGTCGCAGGAGCCTTCTGATTAGCCGAAGCTGATGATGCTCTAATGTCTCGATCCATGATGAGTAGTCACTGTGCACAATTTCCAGATAATTCTCAGTCCAGGCAAATTTCGGTATAGTAGTAGTTGACGGCTTCACATGACGATGATTGAGTGTCAAAGTGGGTGGCTTCAACTTCAATTCAAGCCATGTTATCGGATCGCGCTAGTTGTGTGTAAGCTGTGGATGAGCAAACAATAGATGGCCGTTGCGGATGGCTTCGGCTCTATCGAAGGTAGGTCAGAAAGTGGCGGACGAACAAGAAAGAGGTGGAAACTGGAAGACAATACAGAGGGATCACAGGAATATGGCTCAAGAGATGGAAGGGTGCATACAATGGGATCTAGTCAAGAGGGAGGAGGAAATGGTGTAGTTCTGTTCTAGAGTGTGGGAGAAACCCCGAAAGAGTCCAGAGCAAGACAATGCAATGATCCAGGGCCTGGATTCGTCTCCTAGTTATGGTGAAACTTCTGGAGGCAAGTAATAGAGCAACTGAAACATTGCTTGTGTAACTCCAGAGTCGGCGGTTTGCCAATTCAACTGGGCCGTCGGAGCGAGGAATGGTTCTTTGGTGAAGTCTGGCCGGCGACAGGGAACGTGGTCGCGGTAGATGCAGCAAGGACAGGCAGGGTAAGGTAGATAGATATTGTAAGTGACGAACCTGTGGTCGGTGTTTAGTGTTTTGTCTTGCCCATTTGTGAAGGCATATGTATGTGTATGTATGTATGTATGGTTGGTGTTGTCTGAGTGTTGTCTCTGATATGCCGGCTTGGTCTTCTTTTCTTGTTCTATTGTCTCTTATACAGATAGATAGATCTTGTTCTATTGCAGAGCAGAGCAGAAGAGGGGTTTAGTTGAACGTTAAGGAAGAAAAGCAAAGAAAGAAAGAAAGCGATGCCAAAAATGTCCAAGTTTGTGAAGCGAATGGCGAGGAACGAGAAAGGGCCGAGGATGGGAAGCACGCGCACCGGAGTCCTGAAGAAGATATGCACCGTGCCCACCACAGTGGAGTGGGTGAAAGAAAGGCACTTACTTGTAGGTTGGTGGTGGTTTTCCTTCCATACCTACCTTACCTTAGTAGCTTACCTAGGTAGGTACTGTCTGTACTCCCGTCTGTGGGGGTTGCTTCCGGTGATAGGTGGTGATAGTGATGGCGTACCGAAAAGGGCAAGGTACCGGCACAGTGTTGAGCCAGATGCCGGATAGGTCTAAGCCAATTTCCAGAACCTGGTTTTTTTTTTTCCTTTTTTTTCCTTTTTCTGTCTTTTTTTTTTTTTTTGCATTAGTAGGTTGGTAATTGTAACTGTAAAACAAGGGTTGATGGTGCGGTGCAGTGCAGTGCAGTGCAGTGCAGTGTAGCAGTGAGTGATGTTAATATGAGGAGCAGAGAAAGGGCGGAAATGCCGGTACAGATGTTCCGAGGCAAAGAGAGCAAGACAATGTAAAGGTGGGTGGGTGTCACGGAGAGAGAGCCTAGAGGCATTGGAGAGAGACACCCAAGTTTCTCTCTCAACCCAAGTCGTATTAGTTGGATCCTGAAAGGGGGGCCATTGTGAATAGCAGCAGCTTTGAGGCACAGCCAAAAGCAAAGAAAGTCCATCCCGAGTATCCGTGCTGCGCTGTACTTTCAACATCATATTCATTCTGCTCAAGTAACAAGACATCACCAGTTCCTACTCTCACCTTTTTCTCCTCCTGCAGTTTGCTCTTAGCACTTGACAAGGGTTCAGCCTCCAACCAAACAGATCGACAGCACATGAAGCTAGCAAGCAATCTACTATGTACGTACATAAGAATGCCGGACGAGATACCTCATATACTGTGCTGAACTGTGAGAAAAAAGGGCCCGCGGATGCATGGAATGCCTACGCGCTTAGAGAAACTGCCGCTTGACAGTCTGCGCTAAGAGCAAAGACACTCGAACTACGGAGTAGATCCATCATCTCCAACCTCCAAGAGGCAGGTACAGTATTAATAATTTGTCTCGGGTTTGAATTAGCGTGTTATGCTAGCAGAGCCTATCCCGTCTCGATACGGAGAGGGAAGATGCGAGTTTGCAGATCTATCCCGAAATTGACAAGAAGAAAGACTGTGATGAAATTCTGTAGTTTGCTTGACAATACGAATATCAAGCCCCAACCCAACGCATACCCCAACCTCGCCCTCGCCCTCAGTTACCTCAGATAAGCTAGCTCCACCCTCCACTGTTTTAACCTTATTAAACCTTGCCTAATCTCTATTGTCAAAAAGGACAAGGCATAGTCGGCGAGGCTATCTCTTTGAGCGGCACAAGACTACCGAGGGGTCGCTCGCTCCACTTTTCTTACTAACCCCGCAAGTACCTGCAGGGTACGTAAAGTTCCCGTCAGACAGCTTCTTCATTTAAAGCACCCAAATCCTTATACAAATCACCCCTAGTAAGTCTTAAATAAAACAATAAGCTCTCTAAAGATATAAGATTACATAGACAATCACAGCTTCGATAGTCTACCTTTAAGGGCAGCCTCGACCCTTTAAAAAAGGAAGGGAAAAGGAGGCTACCTATAGCCTATACTAGGAAATGCGTAAGGTCTACAGACTAGGTACGGATACAAAGTGTGTGATATAGCAATTTGTAATAATGCTAACTATCGGTACTTATATTATATGCCGATTTAAGTGTGGGTAGAGGTACTAGCCGTCACAGTCATTTTGATTGGCCCCTCGCCCCTGTCGTGATATCGTGGTAGTCTTGTGCCGCTCGAAGAGATAGAGTGGTCTCGCAAGGGCCTTATAACTAAGGCTTTGAATTAAACCTACTTTTATTAGGAAAAGAGGATAACAAGAAACGGTATAGTTATACATAATTCCCTTAATGGCAGGTAAATATAATACCTATGTTATTCTCACTTTTAATAACATCGTCTACCCCCTGATTCCTCACCTTGGCGCAAGTCTTAGGGGGCAGTTAAAGTAATTGACAAACCTTATGAGTAATTCCATTCTTTTAACTTCTACCTGTTTTCGGGCACTTCTCGGACGGCTCTCTTCCCGTCCACCGGAGCCTCTGAACGAACGGCTGCTAAAATCCAACCTTATTAGCAGCGCCATCTGCATCTTTGTTACACAACACTGTAGAGTCTAACCTATTGAGCCGTCAGGTGTCAACGATCTAAATGAGCTGTTGGTCGGTGAGCGCCTAGGTACTGCATTCTATTGTAGGTGCGTTTGGTTCCGCCGAACTACCCCATCCAGTGCATGCGCTTGTAGCCAACGCTTCGTCCCACCCTCATGACCTTGCACGGTTTTCTTGACGCAAGAACCAGCTGGGTAGGGGACGTTGGTGTAACACAAACAAGCCATTGTGTTACCCATCCCTCGTTTCCTATTTTGTCTAGAGTCTTTGCACCCATGTCATGTCTCTCAACAAGGTGCAACCACTACTGGGACATGCTGCTTCGATGACCTTTACGTAGGCCAAAGGTTCTCTGCATCATCTTTAGCAAGGCCGCGAAGGGGCAGGAGCCGCAGTCTCATCCCGGTTCATCATGCCGTGGACGCCGTGGAACTGTCCTTTCTTTGATGATGCACTACAGATGCTCACTGTCATGCTGACTTGGCCTGAAGATTTCTGGCGGGTGGCGACAAAGACATGTCTAAGACCTTCTCAGCAGATGCTGGCCTGAGAAGTGCATTCTCTGCTGAAGACGAGTTGTACAGGCGCCTCCGAATAACGTCGTGACAACCAAGATCTTTGGAGGCCTATTGCTAAGCATACCTGTGCCTCATACTTTGCGTACTTGTTCCACGGGTACGAGCTTTGAATGTGCACTTGGCCTTGAAGCAGAAGTGCTGTAAACACGGCAGTATTCTGCACAGAAGGGCTAGCATCTACCTAGGTAGGTATGTCGTTAAAAGATCGGGCAATCGGATTGCAAATTTGTGGCACGATATTGGTCTGGTCTGTCTCCTTATGGAGTAGTCGAAAGGCCGACCTCGTGCTGTAACGCCACAGCATGGCAGCTTGCGAGTTATCGACCTAGTACCTGTCGTGCCTGGTGAAATCTTCAAACTGGACGACGCCACCTTTGACCAGTGCGGACCTAGACCCTCGATGCCACTTGAGCATATGCCTCGTGTTCAGATGAAGCACCTAAGAAACAATGAATTTGTGAAAGTCACGCCCTCGGCCCAGAATTGTGCATTACAAAGTTGCACATCCTCAATGGGGACTGCGTCACTCATGGACCTGTCGAATGTTCAAGACTTGACAACCATCGAGATCCAGGATCAGCCGGCACCTGTGCTTGCGTTTTCGAGGCTCTTTCCATCGTGGCGAATGACCAGTTGCGAGTCGACTTCTGCACATAGCCGCGGCTTATAGCATGATTTATGCGCAACAATGGATGACAGGCGTAGAGTGAGGAGCCAATCCGTGAGGAGAAACCATTGCGCTCGTCCTTCCAGAACATTTCAAAGCCGGTGCCTGGGTTAAGTTCTTGTTCTCGTAGGTTCTTGACTGTGATTATGTCGAATACTCCAGCCAGAATTGATCCAAACCTCTTGATGGGCTGGAGCATTGTTGGTTGCTAACTGTAATGGGTGATCCATTTTCTGCATCTCTCAAAAAGGTAGATCAACTCAAGGAGCTCGGTGAAGCTCTCAAGGTATCGGAACCCTATAAAATGAATAAATATGACATCGCCTCATTACACGAACTCGTCCGCTGATTTTGGTGGAGAAGCATATTCAAAAAGCTACCTGATTAAAAGGCAATGAGTCAACATGATGAGCATTCAGCTCACTTACCTGCACGAGCCCAATACCCAACAATACAGACCAAAAGAAGCCGATTTCGCTAGCAGGCAACCTATTGGTCTCCAGGAGAACTGCAAGTCAAAGTGAGTCCCTTCTACAAGCCCCGTTTATTCCAGCAAAGGAGGCAGCGCGTTCATTTGAAGGATGGAAGTCGGAATTTTACAACGGGTATAGTGCGATTCCAGGCTCTTTTGACGTGGACTGTTAAGAATGGCGAGGATGTCGATGTGTGTGTGTCCTCTTTCGAGGATTTTCAAGAGGTTTTTGAATACCTCAGAAATAAAGTGCTTTCAGAACGTCATGTTGTAGGAGAAAGTCGAATGTGCTGGATTTCACAGGGGGTGAGATCGATTGTGATAGTGGTGCTGAAATCTGAAATCTGAAATCTGGCAAGCGCGTATCGAGAGCGGATCCACTTTCCTGACTTCCCCGGTAGTACGTACCTTCTGCAAAAATTCACCAACGAAATTTGTCAACCGTTTCATCAACACAACACCAACTCAACTTTTACACTCATAACCCCAGACATTGAAAATGTTTGCGGTTCCAGGATGGTCCGTCTCAGCCGACGGCCTCAAGACTGAAGCGCCCTCCAAAAACGACAGCGCACCCGGCACCAAATCCAAGAAGCGCAAGCGCAACAACAACGCCGGTGCAGCCTCTGAAAACGTCACACCTTCAACAGTCGCAGACCTCTGGGAATCTGTTATCGAGGGCAAGAAGCCCGAAAAGCCAAAGCCTGATCAATCTGCTAAGCGGCAGAAGAAGCAGGGCAAGGAGAAGCGTGGTGAGGATGAGCAACATAAGGACAGCAAGCATGCCAACGATGTCGAGGGCCAGCCCAAACAAAAGAAGGAAAAGAAAGACAAGAAGCAAAAACAAAAACAGAAGCCCGCAGAAGAATCTTCAGAAACAGCTGCTTCATCCGCAAAGGAAGCCATCGCAAAAGCACCACCTCTGCCGCCTGCTCCCCCAAAGCTCACTCCTCTACAAGCTTCTATGAGAGAGAAGCTCATCTCAGCACGTTTCCGCCACCTCAATGAGACACTCTACACACGCCCCTCCGAAGAAGCATTCAATCTCTTTGATGAATCACCAGAGATGTTCAGCGAGTACCACGAGGGTTTCCGTCGCCAAGTCAAGGTCTGGCCAGAGAACCCCGTTGACAGCTTCCTCAAGGATATCCGAGCGCGCGGCAAGGTCCGCCAGCAGGGTAAAGGCAGACCCGGGGCTCCTCCCACTCCTCTTGAAAAGACGCCGCTACCTCGAACGCAGCAAGAGTGCACCATTGCAGATCTTGGCTGTGGTGATGCGCGCCTTGCCGAGGCTCTTCAGGCTGACGGCAAGAAAATCCGCGTCAACGTCAAGAGCTATGATCTTCAGAGCCCTAGCCCTCTTGTCACCAAAGCTGATATTGCCAACCTACCTCTCGCTGACGGTTCCACCAACGTTGCCATCTTTTGTCTCGCTCTTATGGGCACAAACTGGGTCGACTTCATCGAAGAGGCCTACCGCATCCTGCACTGGAAGGGCGAGCTCTGGGTTGCCGAGATCAAGAGTCGTTTCGGCCCCATTCGGAAGAAGAACACCCCTGTGACCCACAGCGTCGGCAACCGCAAGAAGGACGCAATCGCCGGAAAGAAGGGCAAGGGCAAGGCCGCCGACAACGACGCTGAGAATGACGAGGATTTAGCTGTCGAGGTGGATGGTGCGGATGATCGCCGCCGAGAGACCGATGTGTCGGCTTTTGTGGAGGTGCTCAAGTCGCGCGGTTTTATCCTTCAGGGAGATCGAGAGGCGGTCGATCTATCTAACAAAATGTTTGTCAAGATGCACTTTATCAAAGGCGCATCGCCAACGAAGGGAAAGCATGTCAAGGAACAGGAGGCCCCCAAGGGTAAAAGGGGTATTGTCCGCAGGATAGATCCCGTTGATGAACAGCCAGAGGTCAACGAGTCTTCTGTTCTGAAGCCCTGCGTCTACAAGGTTCGGTAAAGATGGAAAAGGTAGGAGAGATGTGAAAATTGTTGAGATAGTTACTACAACGAGTAATACCCGCACCAAAAGATGGCGTGCAATTCGTACTTCATAACCGGCGTGTAATTCTTGTATCTTCTGATTCCTAATATCATACCGCATAGCGGAAAGTTCGTAAATGCATTCCCTAGCAATTTTTCCCAGTAGGCAGTGAAATCTTTCTATCCGCCCGTTAACCCACGGGATAGCTGAACACCCATCTATCATTATGCTCCCACCTTGTTTTGTAGTTGATCTTTTTCCATCTAAGCCCTGATACCGTGCAATGCGAGTTACTTACTAACGCCTCGAAACTCGTTCCGAGTTATTGTGGTCTTAGAAGAAAATCAAACTGGCGGCAACGTCTGGGTTGCCGTCTGCAGCTTGCAGGGCCTGGATAGCTTGCTCTCTAGTAGCACCCATCGAAACCAGACTTTCAATAGCTTGTGGTGAGATGTCTGCTCTCAGCGCAGCGGGCTGGGCGGCAGGCTGTGCTTGAGAACTTGAGGGGTTGGCAGCAGCAGGGGCTGGTGCAGGTGGGTTGGGCTGAGCAGAAACAGTGGAAGGCTGTCGCTGTTGTGGCTGCTGGCCAGGAGGCAGAACGGCTCCAGAGCGTTGTCCGATTGTTGTGCCATCAGGACCAGGTAAGGTTGGCTCCTGAACAACCGCTTCCTCCTCTTCTCGGGGAATTTCAGCCTCTCCTAGGAAAGGAACCTCTTCACCTTGGATGATCAGCTTGTCCTTGGCTAAATCAATGCTAGCCTGGTATCGTTTCAGCATGTCGAGGCCAAGCAGAAGATCAACTGATTTGCCCTCCATGACAGTGAAACTGCAGGGCAGGAAGAGGTTTCCAATCTTGATTTGGGCAGAATGAACACGACCAAGAATGTTCGCTGTTCCAACGCCGCGAGCAACACCGGCAAACCGGGTATCAACAAGTCTCATGATTCCACATGCTTCGGCACATGCAGGGGACATAATGGTGGCCTGAGCACCGGAATCTACCAATGCCTTGACCTGGTGGCCATTCACCTCGACATCGACGTAGAGCATGTGAACTCTTCCAAAAACTAGATGGATGGAATCAGCGCCTGTTGTCAACTCTTCAAATGTCATGTCAACTTACCTTCGGGGTTATGTTCCATAGCATTCTGTAAATTCTCCATGACTCTTTCCTGACGAATCATTTCTTCAATCCTCCTCTGGTTCTCGACGTTGAAAGGATCGTCATTCAGTCTCTCGATCTCCCGTTGTCGTTCCTGCCGTTCGCGCTGCTCTCGGTTCTGGCTGTCATGGAAGATCTGTGCGAAACGAGCGGGGTTGTCGACGGCTGCAGCCAGTTCGGGGTGTTGCGTCTGGAGTTGCTGCCTCAGTGCAGGCTGACCAAGGATCTGAAGCCGAATGAGCTCAGGGTCCTGCTCATTTCCACCGCGTCTCCTGGGTTGAGGACGTCGAGCTTGCTCCGGTACACCAGTACTGCCTCGCATATCTCTGACGTGCAAAGCAAGCATCTCTCCATCTGCAATCTGCAGCTGCTCCATCGTCTGGGTGTCATCGGAGATTAGGCGGCCGTTGTGGTAAATGTGTTGGGAGGTGGGAGGAATGGTCGATTCTGCCTGGATAGATTCACGGAGTGTGGCCAAGGTCATATCGGGAAAGATTTCAACGGTGAGCAGGCTATCCTGCTCCCCGGCTTGTGGGTTGAATATATTGAGTGTAATGCGCCTGTTTGTTGAGGATGAGGATGAGCATGGTCGATGACGTATATCTATACAAGTGAAGGACTAACATTGTAATTTTCTGTCGTCCTCGTATTGTTTAGACCGTACCGAGTGATTCAGTATGTGGAAAGGTGATGACGAGGAGGGACAAGTCAATGGCTCTTAAAAATCGGTTGGTCGTGGGAGAGTAGGTGAAGGCGTGAACGTGGCTAACAAAGCGAGAGCAGCAGCTCTCAAGGTAAATATCAATAGGTAGTTATTCAGAGACAGGAAGCTCTTATTGGAAACCGGTATGGGATGGAGAGTTTGGAATACAGAAATCAAGTATCAACAAGGTTGCGAGATGCGAGGAGTAGAAAAAAAAGAGGTGGAGGTGCAGATAAATTTCAAGGATATCGTAGCTACCTCAATAAAGGTAATAGATGGAAGCTTAAAGGTGTGAGGGGCGCTGGAGGGGCAACTTTGTTCGGGAGGGGAGGGGGCCGTTTCGGGTCAGTTTTTGGGCGGTGACGACCAAATAACTTCCCGTCCGGGCCACTATAATTCTGGAGGCGGGTCACCGCAACAGGACACAGGTACAGGTACAGGTACAGCTGGGGATTTAAAGGAACCAGGCAGTAAGAGTGTAAGATTATCTAGGTAGGTAGGTACTAAAGTAGCTATTAGACAGGCTACTAT